>JAJIBD010006447.1:0-108815 GCA_021461705.1 Cryptotis parvus | reverse complement strand
CACACCTGGCAATGCTCAGGGGTTACTCCTGGCTCTGCACTCAGGAATTACTTCTGGCGGTGCTCAGGGGACCATATGGGATGCCGGGGGATCGAACCCGGGTAAGCCGTGTGCAAGGCAAACTCCCTACCCGCTGGACTATTGCTCTGACCCCAAAAAATAAAAACTCTTATAAGAATAGACTTTAAACTTTCAGGGGCTGAGTGATAGGCAGCGAGTAAGGTACTTGCCTTGCACATGACTGACCAGGGTTCAGTTCCTGGCACCCCAGAAGGTCCCATGAGCCCTGCCAGGAGTGATTCCCTGAGTGCATAGCCAGGTAAAAGTAAGCCTGTTATTCTTTCTTGTTTAACAGTGTTCTTTTTGATATATTTAGTTTTAGGAAATTAGGTACTTTGATTTAGTGCTCTTGTACCTGGAAGTTCCTGTAGTTCCTGTTCTTCTGTATTCTTGAGCCAGATTTTTGTTCTGTTTGGTTTTGGTTTGCGCCACTGCTCAGGGCTTACTTACTCCTGGCTCTCTGCACAGGGATCTCTCCTCTTGGTGCTTAGGGCACAGTGTGTGCTGCGAGGGATAAGGAATTGAAAGGGGTTTGACTTAACCCCTGAACTGTCCCCTCTGGCCCTGGCACCTGTATTTTCAGTGGAAGGCTCTGTAGGAACGGGACAGGAAGATTAATAGTGGCTACGCAGGGACACAAAGAACAACACAGAAATTTGACAGCAGTCAAGGAGAGTGATGAGTGTAGAGGATTTAAAGGCAGGCAGGATGATCGGGAATTTTACTAAAAAAGCCTGATCTGAGGCCCAGGCAGTTTTAGTAGCATTTCTCTTCCTGAACTACACTATTAATTTTGATTTCTGACCTAGGAACCACAAAATAACTAATGATAAAATTGGGGGGTAAAACCAAAAGCTGAACAAAAACTGTTTGCAACAAAAGGCTCCTTAAGGCAAACCCACATAATATTAAATTAGTACACCCTCGGTGTACTGGAGCTGAGCAAGTTTTACTAATTGAATTGAGCTTGCTGTTGGAGTGTTGAGTTCTGAAGCTGGCCATTTCCTATACTGATGCATTTTGCTGGTAGTTGCTGCCCTCTGTTGATTACTTGAAGAAGTACAACTAATTCTGCTTGCATAGCTTGCTCTCTTGACCCAAATTAAGTGCTAAAACATTGATAATTTTTAGAAAGTATTCATTCTAATGACATCCCAAGAAAAGCAGGAGAAACTTTCATTTCTTTCTTTTTGAAACATGTTTACTTTTTTATCTGAGGACAAGAATTAGCGTTAAACGATAAAGGCAGAAGAATTTGGGGAATGTAGATTTGGGGCTTTGGAATCTGAGGGAATGGTGTTCCGTATCCATCTCGCCCCTAATCATGTGATCTCTGTAATTACTCTACCTGTCTGGGCTGCAGGTCAATAAATTACTCTACTTGTCTGGGCCTCATTGATAAAGTGAAGGGTGAATATACCTGAGGGATTTCTGCAGGTTTGGGTATTTAGGAGACCAACCCCAATGGCATATTTGTTGGTAGAAAACTATGTCTCAGGCTCTCCACTGAAGGAGGCTTTTTTTTTTTTTTTTTTTTTGCTTTTTGGGTCACACCCGGCAATGCTCAGGGGCTACTCCTGGCTCTGCACTCAGGAATTACTCCTGGCGGTCCGGGGGGACCATATGGGATGCCGGGGTCGCAACCCAGGCCGGCATGAACCAGCCGCGTGCAAGGCAAACGCCCTGCCCGCTGGGCTATCTCTCCGGGGCCCCTCTCCACTGAAGGAAGGTAAGTGTGAGAAAGGGTAGAGGAGGCTGAGAGATCAAAAAAGAATTTTAATCCAGTATTGGTGATGAGAGACTGGTGAGTACCCGCTACTCTGGAAACACAGGGAGAGGTCCCTGTCCAGTTAGAGGATGGGAGGCACCATCCAGGGCTTGTTGGATTTAACCCTGAAAACACACCAAAACCATGGGAAGCAACAGCATTAAGTGGCAGTGACATAGCTTGGTCTGTTTGTGAACTGAAGCTAGTTGAGGATGTCCAGATGACCGAGTTTGAAGTAGAGTAGAGGGCTCTTTTGTTCGTGTGTGTGTGTGTGTGTGTGTGTGTGTGTGTGTGTGTGTGTTTGCAGGGGAGGGATCCTTCTAAGCAGTATTAAGAGCACTTGGGGATGCCTCCCAATGCTGCTCGGCCGCTCAGTGCTCAGGCTTAGCAGTGTTGGGAAGCCGTACAGTGCCAGGGAATCAAACGTGGGGCGTGCACTCCAGCCCTCTGAGGGATTTTTTCCCAGCTTATGAAAGGCCTTAGTGGAGGCCTTACTGAGAAAAGAGTCTAGGGAGATAAGTCAGGTGTGTTATATATGCTAAGGAATTTTGATTTTAACCTAAAGACAGTAGGGAGCTATTGAAGTGATTTTTTTTTTTTTTTTTTTTGCTTTTTTTGGGTCACACCCGGCAATGCTCAGGGGCTACTCCTGGCTCTGCATTCAGGAATCACTCCTGGCGGTGCTCGGGGGACCATATGGGATGCAGGGGATCAAACCCAGGCCGGCACAGGCCAGCGCGCGTGCAAAGGCAAACGCCCTACCTGCTGGGCTACCGCTCCGGCCCCTTGAAGTGATTTTTGATGTATAGCTTGACACTTGAGAAAGATCACTTTTAGAAAGATACTATGGAGAATGGATTTGGGTGTGAGGGAGATGGAATTGAAGGCAGGGATGTGAGTTTGGAGGCTATTACAGTAACAGTATAATAACAGACAGTAAAGGCATGAACTTAGTGATAGTGGAGCTGACCAAGAGAGAAATAAGCCAGTGGTTTGAAACTAGAAAGGGTGGTTTCCCTTTCTGTCCTTGATGCGCAGATACGAATAATGCAGCTCACACTTGATTCACTACACCTGGATCTGTCTCTCCATCATACTGAATGTTCCTATGTGTTTTTTTTTTTTTTTTTTTTTTTTTTGCTTTTTGGGTCACACCCGGCAATGCTCAGGGGTTTCTCCTGGCTCTGCACTCAGGACTTACTCCTAGAGGTGCTCAGGGGACCATATGGGATGCCGGGGATCGAACCCGGGCGGCATGATGGGCCGGCCGCATGCAAGGCAAACGCCCTACCCGCTGGGCTATTGCTCCAGCCCCTCCTATGTGGTTTTACTTATTGTTTGGTTCTGAAGAAATATTCTGAGTTTGGAGTAAAACGTTCTGGAAGAAGTTGCTGTAGGAACAGCTACTTAACCTTGGCACTAGCAACCTCAGCCAGACGCACATACACACCCCTTTTATGGTTTCACCTTTGTTCCGCATGACTAGGTAGTGACAAAAAGGAATCTTTGGGTGTTACTCTCTGTCTCATTCTCCTTTTGCGCCTCCCAAGTAACACATATGAAGGAGCTGTAAATTCCATTGACACTGAGCTCAGTGTGGTTGTGGGTATGTGTGTGTGGGGAGTGGTGGCGATCGCTTGCCCCTGGACTGTGGAAGCTGGTGAAGGTAAGGTTCAGAGTTCATGATGGATTTAACTGAACTCTTACACAGAAAACGTCAAAGTCATGGTGCAGATTTGTTTTTTCTTGCTCTGAAAAAACAAATGTAGTTAGAAAAAATGTAGCAGGAACAGAACTAGTTCAGGCCTAGTTGAGTGCAGAGGCACTCATCGTAAGAATACTCTCGTGAGAATGTTGATAGGATGAATAGGGCAAGGAGAAATTCCTGCTTCCCACCCTGCTTGTCCACACTTCAGTTCTTTTTTCTTTTCTTTTTTGTTTCACACCCGGCGATGCTCAGGGGTTACTCCTGGCTCTGCACTCAGGAATTACTCCTCGTGGTGCTTGGGGGACCATATGGGATGCGGGGGTTGAACCCGGGCGGCACAGGCCAGCCGCGTGCAAGGCAAACGCCCTACCCGCTGGGCTATTGCTCCGGCCCACACGTCAGTTCTTTTATAAAGTGTAGCATATAGGGACAGGGGAGATGTGGGCTCAAAGGGCACGAGAGGCCCAGGTGTGATCCTGGAATTACATAGTCCGAAGCAATGTGCTGGGAATAGTGTCTGAACACCACCCAGCGTTGCCGTGAAGACAAATAGAAAGAAGAGAACTTGGGTCAGGGTGATGGCTCAGTGTGGGGGCGTAGGCCTTGCCTGTGGGAGACCTGAGGCTTGATCCCTGGCACAGTATGTTTTCCTGAACATGGCTAGGGAGTGCCCTGAGCATTGTAACAGGAGTAGAACACAAGCACTTCCAGGTTTGAACCCAAACTATATATCTATCTATATATCTATCTATCTAACTATCTATCTATCTAGTTTTAGCTATCTATGTGTCTATCTATCTATATATATATATGTAGTATGTGTAGTTATATATATATAGTTTTAGTATGTGTGTGTATATATATATATACATACTAAAAAACATAGTGTGTGTATATGTATATGCCAAAAATACAGTGTATTTACAGAAGAAAGCATAAAGCATCCAAACAAATAATTATAAGTGACACCCATATGGCCACCATCCATGCCCCCAAATAGAAGCATCTCAAATGCCTCCTTATTCTCATCCACAGCCGGTCACTCTTGATAGCTCTTTGGATCATTCTGGTTTAGATAGTGAATTGTCATACAAGTGTCCTTGTTATACACATTGCTACATATGTGCAAGTTTTGTCAAGGGAGAGGTATAGAAATCAGTGCGTTGGCTTGTAGTGTAGGTGGGTATTTAGCTTCTTAGATATTGATAGTTTCCCAGAGTCACCATAGCAATTTCCTTTGCCACCAACATTTGTGAGAGCTTCTGTTTCTCAGCAGCTAGACAGATTCTCAGTTGTTTTTTTTTTACCAATCTTGAGAACAAGAGTGACAGAATGACAGATCTTGGAATTTCAGTTTGCATTTCCTTGTTGAGGAGGTTGAGTACATTTCATCGGTTGATTGGTCATCAGATTTAGAATTTTTTTTTGATGAACTTCCCACCGCACCCCAAAGGGTCATCTGTTAGTGATCTGAGATCTCTTCCTGCTCCTTCCCTAAGGGGATGAACTCATGAATAGTTTGACAGAAATCTTGTTTTGATTTATTTTCTCTTCTTTACTCCCCCTCCCCCACAACCTTCTGGTGTTTGGGAGGTCTCTTGGCATACCACTGATTCTCTTCTCTTCTTTGAAAAACAAAAATTATATTTAGGTAAGACAGTTACAGTAGTGTTAAAGTTTATGGTAATGATGTACAAAGTTACTAGTGCCCACTCCACCACTGCCCCCACCATCACTGCCAGTCTAGTGGTCATCTCCCTACACACACACACACACACACACACACACACACACACACACACACACATGCACACACACGCGCCATCCCTCCCCTTAGGTGGTAATCAGTTTTATAATTCAAGGCCAAGACTTCATTATTACTCCATATTGTCTATTCATTTGTTTTGTCTCTTTGTATTCCACAGATGAGTAAGATCATCTGGTCTTCCCTGAGATTTCCCTTTGTGTAGCTTGATGCCCTCTAGTTCCATCTGTGTTTCAGTGAATGGCCTGAGTTTATCTTTTCTCAGAGCTCCACAGCATTCCATGTTGTGTCCATGCCACGACTTCTTTATTCGGCTATCATTGGACACTAGTGTTGTTTTTGTAGTCTGGCTACACTTGTACCAAGTGCTGCAATCTTTCTTCTCTTCTTTTCCCGTTTTCAGACTCTGAAGCGGCTCATGGTAGATGAGGTAAGGAAACCTGGTTGGTGCATATGCATGTTCTATTTCATTTCCTACACTAAGATATTAATTCACAGTAACTAACTCTGACTTGTAATGGTGATGTGGGTTCTATTCTCAAATCATTCCAAAGCATTTTCCTAACTCTTTGCTCTGTTAAGCCCATTGCATGCATTTCTCTAGCGCGTTAATTGGCCTCTAACTCCAAACTGTCTGGTCGCTGCTCTGATCACTTCAAACCCAACAATGTGTATTTCCAAGTACTGCTATTCTTAAACAACTTAAGTTGCAGCTTATTTATGATTCCTTTTTTAGGATTTGAGGAATAGTTTTTGAGCATTTGTTTAGCAGGAAGAAGGCATATATACCCTAGAAGTTATATACTTGGCAAAAGAGATTTTGAAGACAATGTATTGTTTTTCTGCTTACATAACACAGTGGGCCTGGGATATAGTTGAGTGGTAGAACTCCAGCCTAGTTTCAATCCCCAGCACTGCAAAAGAACAAGAAACAACAACCAAAATATCCATAACAGAAGTTCTATGAACTATATAAAAGAAGGGAAAGGAATGACTTTTGGTTTTAAGGCACTCAGATATTATTAAAACTCTGTGGTCAAATAATTGTCGAAAGTCTATTACAATCCACAACATGTAGGAGAGGGAAGAGAGAAAGAGAGAGAGAGAAAGAGAAAGAGAGAGAAAAGAGATGGAGAACCTGCCTCCAGGAGGCAGGCTAGGGGAGGGGAGGGTATCGGGGACATTGGTGGTGGGAGGTGGGACTGGTGGAGGGATGGGTGCTGGAACACTGACCAAAACCCAAACATGAACATTTTTGTAATTGTCAAAAAATAAATAAATTTTTAAAAAATCTGTGGTCAGACTCACCTGAAGGGAGAGTTCAGTCCTCCGGGGACCTCGCCTTGATTACATTTGTGCAATTAGAAGGACTCCAGGATATATTACTGGGAGAACTCTATATCAGGGGTTTTTGCCTTCCAAGTAATAGGGGAGTTTAAGAACAAACTTTTTTTTTTTTTTTATTTCCCAAAAATTTCAAATATTTTCTGTTTTGTTTTCTTTTTCTTTTTGGTTCACACACCTGACTATGCTCAGGGGTTACTCCTGGCTCTGCACTCAGGAATTACTCCTGGCGGTGCTCGGGGACCATATGGGATGCGGGGAATCAAACCGGGTCGGCCACATGCAAGGCAAACACCATACCCTCTGGACTACTCTTTGGCCCCCAAGAATTTCAAATTTTAATAATTAAGTCCTTGTATCTTTGGATGCAGATGGGAGTATAGAGTTAACACCAAGTTAGATGCAAGGAAGTTGATTTCTTTTCCTACCAGCAGAGTCTTGAACTGCTCCCAGATCAGAGGACTGTGCATGTGAGCAGGGCTAGAGCGTCGACTCTGTGAAGTGCTGCGTGTGTAAGTGACAGTGGACCGCTGCTCACAGTCTTCTCTCTTTGTCAGCTGGAGAGGTTTACCAGCATGAGAAGTAAGAAGGAGAAGGAAAAGACCAATTCTGCGCATAGAAATTCTTCATCATATGGAGAGGGATCCCTCGGCACAGTCGCTGCAAGATATTTCAGATGAGCAAGTCTTGGTACTCTTCGAACAGATGCTGGTATGTTTTCTCACCCTAAAATGTTGCTTGTCTTTGAGAACACATTTATGGGCAGAATGAGCTCTTTTGATTGCACAGATAACACCCCTTTTACAGTCCTTAATTATGAATAATTTCAGGCTTTACAGGGAACTGCTTAAGAGTGGAGATACAGTACAGCTTGTAAGGTATTTGCCTTTTTGGTCCTGGCACCTCATAATGGTCCCTTATGTCCATAAAAGAGTAAGCCCTGAGCATTGCCAGGTGTGGCCCCAAAACCTTCTCTAAAACAAACACAAAAACCAAAAAGGGCAGCCTCTTAATTACCATCCCATTAGCTTATTATAGAAACATGCGTCCATTTGATTGGAATCTGGAAGTGAGATTTGGTGCTGCCTGACCTCCTGGTTAATAGTCTCTGCCCAGAGGTACTTAAACCACAAAGCGACCAACTGATGTGGCAGCATGGAGACCACGTAAATTGGTATAGATAAAATGTTGAAACATTTGCAACAGACTCTGTATGAAAGAAGAAATTGAGCAATGGAAAGGCATCATTTGCCCAAGATCCTCTGTTTCACTTTGAATCTGGGGAGAGAATTCTACTAGATCCTTAATGATTGTGGCGGGCCAATGATGTGACTCATTGATAGGGCACATTCTTTTTTTTTTTTGAGTCAGATGTTATACCTGGGTTACTCCTGCCTCTGCACTAAGGAATTACTCCTAAGCGGTACTCAGGGAACCATATGGGGTGCTGGGGATCAAATCGGGGGTTGGCCACGTGCAAGGCAAGCACCCTTCCCACTGTACTATTGCTCTGACCTGGTCCCACACATTCTTGCATGAGTGAGATTCCTCCACCATACACATAAAGTAAATGTGATTTAGATGTAGTTATAGGGTTTTATAGGATCTCTATATTGCCTATATCCCTTAAGTACTGATAGTAGATTCAAATAGACTAGTGGCAGCCAAAATTCATTTAAAATCTGGGCTTAAGACCAGCACATAGGGCGTTTACCTTGCACGTGACTGACCTGGGTTTGATCCTTTTTACCTCATATGGTTCCCCAGCACGCCAGAAGTGTGAGTGCAGAGCCAGGAGTAACCCCTGAACACTGCCACGTGTTCCCCCCCACCTCCCCAAAACAAAACAAAGCTCCACAACACAAAATCTGACTTAAAACCCTCAAAGCAGGGTCTGGTACATAGTAAATGTTCAACTAGTACTATTACTATTTGGAGGGGAATGGGCCATCCCTGAGGTGCTTAGGAATAACCCCTGTCAGTACTTAGGGACTATATTTGGTGCTGGGGATTTGAACTAGAATTGGCTGCTTGTGAAGCAAGTGCCTTACTTATACTCTCTCTGGCCCAGCTACTACTGCTGTTATTTTTCTCTGAATCTATAAATTTGTCTCTTCATAATCCAGTGCATTGAGTCTAAGAGTATAATATCAAGATAATATCTTGGCTTAGGATTGCAAATTTAGAGGGACTGAAAGGGTATTTTTATTATGAGAACTCTGTATATCACATGCTTTTAGTTGTTTACTAGATAACTTTCGGACCAGGAGGGTAATGTAAATGAGTTAAGCAGCTAGATAATAACGAAAAGGAGAAAGGACTGTGGGGCCGCTAAGACAGTCCAGTATTTTTGTTATTCTTATCAGAAGAACAGCTCACTTCCACTTGGGAATGTTAGCTTAAGTAGTGCCAGATATTTCTACTTTGAAAAGAAGTACAAATACATGATTATTTTATGTTATTTTGTTTGCTGTTTTTAATTAACTCCTAGCAGTGCTTTGGGGCCACGGGACCACAGTGAGCAAGAATACGCCAGTGCTGCCATTGGCCCAGGGCCTTGAGCATGCATGTCATGTGTTTTGAGCTACATTTTGGCCCTGTCATATTTTAAACGATTTTTAGTAATACTAAATATGGCCAGTTTTCAGATTTCTTCAATTAGGTCTTACCTACAATCTGAAATTTCGTTATTTTATCCCTTTGATGATGTTTTGTTAGAAAATCGTAGTTATACACTTTGTGGCTGGAGAGATAGTACAGTGTGTAGGGCACTTGCCTTCTACATGACTAACGTGGGTTCGATCCCTGACATCCCATTTGGTCCCCTGAGTATTGCCAGGAGTTAATTCCTGAGTGCAGAGCCAGGAGTAAGCTATGAGCACAGCTGGGTTTGGCCCAAAACGAAGAAAAACACACATTTTGAGGAGCCACACATCCTAGTGTGTGGCTGACCATCCAGTCTTGGGGATTTAACCCAGGGCTTCTGCATGGAAAACATGTCTTCCAGCCCTTTCAGCCATCTCCCTGACCCCAGAAATTCATATTTAAAATGTTGAGCTAACCATGCAAAGCAATTACATCACTGCATCTGAGTCAACCTGCGGTCTACCACTTTGCACCCTTCACATTTAGTTTATATGTAAAAGAAAAGTAATATAAAAGTAAAAGCACCAGGTGTGAAGTGAAAAAAAAAAATTCAAATTAATATTTTTTTTTCTTCGAGGCTCTCCACCTTTGGAAAAGCCTGCATTCTCTCTTGAGTGTGTTACTCTCTCACTTTCTTTCCCTCCTTCCTTTCCACCCAGCTTCCAAATAAAATCTTTTACTTAAATTTTTTTTTTTGCTTTGAAATAATGATCATATACACACATACACACTGGATAAAAGTAGGATATATCCAGTTTTTCCTACTGTACTTTCCCAGTTTTCAGAGATACTCTGGACTTTAAGTTAAACACATGCTCACTCAGTATTGGGCTGGTTCACTTGGGTTATATGTTGTAACAGGCTCAGAAGAGACTTCTCCAGCAATGTGGCCCAGGTTTTATCTGTGTTCTCTGTCGTCATTTCCACGTGTTGCTTCATGGGAAAAGAATGTGTACAGAAATCGAGTTAACCAGGAGTCAGGGTGTTTAGGGTCTGAAGCTTGTGCATATTTCGCTGTGTTAATTTTAACTCATCATTTGAATAATGCCAGTCACTTAATGCTTCATTCTGGAGAGACAATTAAGGTCCCTTTTAAATGCAAGAGGGAAAAACAGAAACAGCCCATTTATTTCAATCACAAAAATTTATTTCTTCAGTAAATATTTAATACTCAGCTCTTCGCTAAATGTACTAAATAAATCCTAAAAGCTTTTTTGTTTTTTTGGTTTTGGACCTCTAACCTGATAGTAGCGGGTATTTCTGGCTCTGTACTCAGGAATCACTCCTGAAATCACTCCTGGCAGTGCCTCAGGGACCATATGGGATGCCAGGGATTAAACCTGGGTGGGCACATGCAAGTCAAGTTCCCTACCCACTGTACTATTGCCTCTTCACCGTAAAACCTTTTTAGAAGCTCAGGCTATTTTGTTTTTTCCCCATGTGAGGTGGACATGAACCTGAATGAGGAGAAACAGCAGCCCCTGCGGGAGAAGGACATTATCATCAAGAGGGAAATGGTGTCACAATACTTGCATACTTCCAAGGCGGTGAGTCCGAGGGCAAATGCTTCCCGGTGTGGCTGATCGTGCTCTTCACGTAGAGGTTTAATTTGCTGATTTTCTGCATGTTGTTTGTTTTGTTTGGTTTTTTTGGGGTTCACGCTTCAGCAATCCTGCTGGGTCTACTCCTGGCCTAGAGCTGGGGTGGGATGGGGTGAGGTTGCTCAAGACTGTGTGGGTTGGGGATTGAACCCAGGGCTTACGTATGGAAGGTGCGTGCTCTGGCCCTGAGTCTTGTCCCTGGCCTTTGGTTTGCAATTTTTTTTTTTTGAGGTCACGCGGTGGCTGTGCTCAGGGGTCCTCCGGGCAGTGCTTGAGGACTGTATGTGTGCAAGGGATCAAACCATTGTTGGCTGCCTGCAAGACAAGTGCCTAAGCCTTATGCTGTCTCTCCTGCCCCGTGATTGACTAATTTTACATGGCATTTTACATCTCTATTGGTTCTCTTTCATTCCTTTATATAACCCCGTCTTTATAAAACAGAAAAAAAAAAAACCAAGAAATAGACCTCTCCGGAGGTGCTGGGATTGTGCAGGGTTGCTTGCCTGATGGCCACAGCTGGCAGTGCTTTGGAGGTGAAGGGGCCATAGAGTGCTGGGGGTTCAGTTCCTTCCCTGGCCTGCTTCTGGCAGTCCACTGAGGACAGTGAAGCGGTCCACTCTTTTTTTTTTTTTGTTATCACCATGAGTTTTATTGGTTTTGGCATATTGAATATGCAACAGACAGCTTGCCAGGCTCTGCCATGCAGGCAGGATACTCTCAGTCGCTTGCCGGGCTCTCTGAGAGGGGTGGGTAGAATACTCTTGGTAATTTACAGATGAAGAATCTGCCATCAGTACTCATCAATACACTGGCTCGACTTTTCACACGCTACCTGTCTAAATGCAAGGTTCCCTCCCAATGGAAAACCAGCAGGACAGTTCTACTGTTCAAGAAGGGAGACTTCCACGATATTGGCAACTATTGCCTGATCTGCCTGTTGTCCATCAACTACAAGCTGTTCACTCTAGTCATCCTGAACAGGATTGGCAGAACATTAGATGAAGGACAACCATGCGAGCAAGCTGGCTTCGGAAAGGATTCAGCACAGTCAACCATATCCACACGGTATCCAAGCTCCTTGAGGTTTGTAGGGAGTTCAAGATGCCACCTTGTCTAACATTCATTGATTTAAAGTAAGCCTTTGATTCTGTGGAGACCGAGAGTGGTCATTGAAGCCTTAGCCAAATAGGGCGTTCAAACCCAATACATCAAGATCTTTCATGAGCTGTATTACGGATTCACCACCAGGATCTCACCATTCTACAAGGAAGTGATCATTGATGTCAAAAGAGGGGTTCGGCAGGGAGATACCATTTCACCAAAACTCTTCAAGCGCCACCCTTGAGAACATCTTGCAACAATTAGAATGAGAAGGAATGGGAGTGAAGATAGATGGTTAGCAACTACACCACCTCCGCTTTGCTGATGACATCTTTCTAATAACACCAAACATTAGCCAAGTGGCACAAATGCTGGCTGACTTTGACCGAGAATGTGGAAAGATATGTCTACAGCTGAATCTCAACAAAACTATGTTCATGAAAAAATGAACTAGTTCCAGAGGCCCCATTCACTCTCAATGGAACAAACATCTCTGAATGCAGCAGTTATGTGTACCTAGGTCGAGACGTCAACATGATGAACGACCTAAAACCTGAGCTGTGCAGGGGGGAAGAGAAGCGGCATGGTATGCCTTCAAGACCATCGCAGAAATAACTAAAAGGACAAGAACCTCCGACTCCGGGCACATCTCTTTGACTTCACTGTTCTCCCTGCATTAACATACGCTTCAGAGACCTGGGCCCTACGAAAGCAAGATGAGAATGCTATTCAGGTCTCCCAAAGAGGAATCGAAAGAGCTATGCTTGGAATATCACGCCTCACTCAAGTGAGAGGACTACGGAGTTCCGACCTCCGTCAAAGATCGAGAGTCAGGGATGCTGTCTTGTTTGCCTAGGCGTCACAAATCAGATGGGCTGGACATATAATGCGATTTGGAGGCGACCACTGTACTAGAGCTGTTACTGAATGGATCCCACGGGATGTCAAAAGATCACGTGGCCGCCCACCTACAAGATGGTCAGACTTCTTCGTCAAGACCCTGAATGAACAGTTTGGGGCTCTTCGTATTTCTGAAGCAACCAGATGCCATTGGGCTACACTGGCACGTGATAGGGTCAAATGGAAATGTTACTGGCGCCCGCTCAAGCAAATCGACAAATAACGAGATATCAAGTGATCACCATGAGATGGAGAGTATTACAAAGCTGTTCATGATTGGGTTTTAGTCATACAGTGTTCCAACACCCACCTGTGCACATTTCCTGACACCAGTGACCCCAACTTCCCTCCCCCACCAATCCTGCTCATTTTTTGGGGGGTTTTGGGGGGCAACTCCCAGTAGTACTCAGGTTTACTCCTGGCTCTTCATTCAGGGATCATACTTGGCAGCTTGGAGGACCATATGGGGTGCTGGGGATTGAACCCAGGTTGACCACATGCAAGGCAAGCTTCCTGGCAGTTGACTATTGCTCTGGTCCCTTAACTCTTAATTTGAGTTACTGTTGGTACTTGCATTCTGCCTGAATCAGTCTTCATGAAGTATGTATTGGGAATGGGATGAGAAATTGGGAGTCTAGTAGTAATCGCAGGAATTATCATGGGTGTATAGTACATTTTGTAAGTGTAAGATTATACTGAGCCATTTTCCTTTCAATTATTTATGTATACCCAGACATAATTTGGATTGTAGTGACAGCCTCTGTTTCCTAGTTTATGAATGGGCCAGTATTTACCAGATTCCCTCCCTGCCCCTGTCTAGGGCATGAGCCAGAAGGAGAGCTCAGCGGTCTGCCATGATGTATATTCAGGAACTGAGGTCTGGCTTGCGGGATACATCTCTGCTCAGCTGCCTGGAGTCCCTGCGTGTGTCTCTCAACAACAATCCTGTCAGGTAAGGATTCTGGTCTGGGAACAGATGGAGCAGCCCGGGCAGAGAGTCTCTGCTTAGTGTTGAAGGTCAGAGGAATCGGGAAGCATGACAATGGGCTAGATTGGGAAGAGGGGTGGCCAGGATGAAGGGTTTCAGTGACTGTTGGTTTGATTTGGTAATCCCATTTGATCTGTTCTTTCTAGTTGGGTACAAACATTTGGTGCTGAGGGCCTGGCTTCCTTATTGGACATCCTGAAACGACTTCATGATGAGAAAGAGGAAACTTCTGGGTAAGGACTTCCAAGTTTTAATATCCCTAGAATGAAAACATTAGGGGACTTGAGTGTGGAATTCAAAGTAGAAATAACAGTTAAATGTCAACTTACGCACAAGAAGAATCTACTATTAGCTGAGAATGAGGTTTATTGGAGGGGGTGACGAGAGGATAAATGCTGATTACAGTCCAGGAAAGAGAGAGGGAGGCACTTAAATTTCATGATGAATACTTACCTGGTACGGGGGATGCCATGATCACCAAGGTGGTTTTCCCAGGGGCCAGGCTTATCCTTACACTCCGGATATGCTGACCCCTGCGATTTGCCCAAATGTGGGAAACTGGACTGCATAATTCGTGGTGGTGGGGGACTGCATTCATGCTCTCCCCTGTAGAAAAAAAAGGGGGCGGGATTTCATGATGAATAGCATGTGATAGATACAACATAAGATTAAAGTCTGTATTGTATATATTAGACTTTCTCCTCCTACAGTTCACAGCCAGTCTGGGAGTAGTTTAGATCAGAACTTTCTTCTGATCTCATATGTGTCCTCTCTCTTACTTGGAGTCTTGCAATGGCTTGAGCAGTTTGGCATCAGTTCATTTATGATAGTCTTGGGGGTGGAATAATTCTGGGGATACCTTGGACTGTATTGAAATGAGCATAAGCCAGGTATTTGTCCATATCCTGGGATCTTTCCAATACAGATACTGAGACTGTGCTTCCTGAATGTACAGACTTGAAATCTTTGCAACAGTAAGGCAAGCACTTATACATTAGATGTTCTCCAGATTGAATTTTGTGCTTAGCCTACTAAAAATTAAAGGGGTGGTGGTGGTGGTAATGTATTACTGCTTATTTTTTGCTAGTATTTCAGGGCACAGTGTTACCTGCTAGAATTTCCTTAGCTAGTAGTTGGGAATATTTTTAATATCCTTTTTGCAAGGTTAAAAACCAAATGGGAAAAGGTATAGAAAGATTGTTTCACTGATTGTCTTCTATATGCAGGAGCTATGATAGCCGTAACCAACATGAGATTATTCGCTGCTTAAAAGCTTTTATGAACAACAAGGTAAGTTTTTTCTCATTCTCATTCTAACCCCCTTGGTGCGCCCTTTATTTGTCTTCTGTGGACTAATTCCAAGTGTGTGTGTGTTTGTGTGTGTGTGTGTGTGTGTGTGTGTGTGTGTGTGTGTGTTTGGCCCTGTGTCTTTCTGAGAGTGGACTCAGTGTGTGTGTGTGTTTTTGCCCTTGTGTCTTTCTGAGAGTGGACTCAGTGTGTGTGTGTGTGTGTGTGTGTGTGTGTGTGTGTGTGTGTTTTGGCCCCTTGTGTCTTTCTGAGAGTGGACTCAAGTCATACTGTTCCTCCCCACGCTTCCATATTTCCTTTTGCTAATACTTGAGTCTCTTGACCCATGGTGATTGTTTTTGGAAAGTTTTAGTTTTCCTCTTTCTGAATTATTCCTATTAGCATAGTTCTATCAGTTTGCTCTTTGGGCCTGTGTTCTTCCTCAGACACGTATGTATCTTGCTTGCTTGTCTCTGGGTTTTTTTTTTTTTTTTGTTTTTTTGGGTCACACCGGCGATGCTCAGGGGTTTCTCCTGGCTCTGCACTCAGGAATTACTCCCTGGCAGTGCTCGGGGGACCATATGGGATGCCGGGATCGAACCCGGGCTGGCACAGGCCAGCTGCGTGCAAGGCAACGCCCTACCTGCTGGGCTATCGCTCCAGCCCCCAGTCTCTGGGTTTCTTTGCTTGCTTGTTTCACGCGCTGGTTCTCTCTTGAACATGTGCATCTCTCTTTCTCTCCCCTACTTCTTTCTAAATAAATTTCAATAAAAACTATCTTGCTTCACACACACAAAAGCACTCTTTCATCATTTTCATCTGTTTTGTATTGTTGGGAGCCGGTGAATATTTGCTTCTAAGTGCAATCATCTTCACTAGTATTGGAGAGGAGAGACATTAAGAATAAACATGAGGTACCAGAACTTAAACATGAGGTAGCAAAACTCAAACATGAACATCTTATAATTGTATATCTAACGGTGGTATAATAAAATATTTTTTTTAAAGAAGAATAAGCATGAGGTACCGGAGTGATAGTACAGCAGGGAGGGCTTTGCCTTGCATGTGGACCGACCGGGGTTTGATCCCTGGCATCCCTATGGTCCCCCAAGTACTGTCAGGAGTAATCCCTGTATGCATGGCCAGGTGTAATTCCTGAGCATAGCCAGGTATGACCCACAATAAAAAAAAGATAAAAAAAATAAAAAGAAGGAGTATAAGTATAAAAAGTTTTTTTTTTTTTGTTTGTTTTTGACCACACCCAGCTCTGCACTCTGAAATCAATCCTGACGGTACTTGGGGAACCATATCGGATGCTGGGGGTTCAACCTGGCTTGGCAGTGTACAAGGCAAATACTCTGTCTGCAGTACTTTCGCTCTTGCCCCCATCAGGACTTACTTCTGGTTCTGTCCTCAGGGATCCCTCCTGGCAGGGCTTGGGGGACCATAGAGGGTGTCAGGAATTGAACCCCAGATGGCCCCATACAAGGCAAGAGCCCTACTTGCTGTACTCTCTCTCAGCCCCCAAGCATAAAAAACAGTTTTGTTCTTTTTTATAAATTTTTATTATACCATGTAAGATATACAATTACAAGGATGTTCGTAATTGGGTCTCTGCCATACAGTGTTCCAGCACCCATCCCTCCACCAGTGCCAAATTCCCACCACCCATATCCCAAACACGCCCCCCCAACCCTGCCTGCCCCTATTGCAGGCACATTTTATTTCTCTTTCTCTCTGTCTCTGTCCCTGTATTTCTCTCTCTTCTCTTACACTTTGTGGCTTGCCCTACAGATATTAACGGTTTATGATGTCTCTATGTGCATATTCAGTAGTGAGTTCTAGTGTGCCATCATAATTCCTCATTCCCGTAATCTCTCCATTTTGTTGCTAGAATGATCGTTTTAGTGTATAAATGTGAAATATCCTGGGAAGGACCTGGTGCTAAAATCCGTTATAGTCTAAGATTGTCTGTTGCGCGACTATGGGTCTGGAGTGTCTGTCTTCCGGCAGTTGGTTGTGGTGGCTGGGAGCTCAGGGCCACGCCTACCGACATGGAGTCTGAGGAATGGGTGGAGGGGCCCAAATCCCCGCTCCAAGTCCAGCCAGCATGGCCGCCTGCATGCTGAGTAAGCCCTAGGAGCTCTGTAGGAGGTCACGGCCAGGGGCTGGCTGAGCCTTTTACCATCTTCCGAACTCCAAGGGCCGCTCCACATGAGGCCGAGCTGCGCAGCTGTGGGTCTCAACAGTTTTGTTCTTAAAAGACTAAAGTTTTGTCTTTCCTACTTGCAAATTATTTTTGCTGTATTTTTCTCTGATTACATTGAGAAAAAGTGTTCTACCCCATAGTAGTTTGTTAACACTGGCACAGACAAAGTACAGCTGCATGCCTTTTTTGTCTCATGGTTCAGTAAGTTCTGGGTCACAGTGTCAGCAAGATTGCTTCCTTCTGCTGCTGTGAGGGAGGATGTTCCATGTGTCTTCCTAGCTTTTGGTAACTTGCTAGTAGTCCGATATCCCTTGGTTTGTAGTTCTGTGACCCCATGCTCTTGCATCTTCTCTCTGTGCGTGTCCGTGTCCATATTCCCTATTTTATAAGGATGCTAATTCTGTGAGGTTAGGGGGTCTACCTTACTCAAGTACGATGACCCTATTTCCAGATAAGGTCAGATTCTGGGTAACTGGTTAGTTCTATTCACCCCATATTAAACTCTTCCCTGTGGCCAGATGCTGTCACCTGGAAGCTTCCCTTTTCTGTTCTCTCCTACCAGTTTGGAATCAAGACCATGCTGGACTCAGAGGAAGGAATCCTGCTGCTGGTCAGAGCCATGGACCCTGCTGTCCCCAACATGATGATCGGCGCAGTGAAGTTGCTGTCTGCTCTCTGCATCCTGCCGCAGCCAGAGGACATGTGCGTGACTGGATTCCTCTCTTTCTTCCCTGCCCTTTTTGGGGCCATTCTCTGTAGTCTAAAGGAAAATTAAGTTGTGTATGTGTGCACTTGGTCTTAAATACTAGCTAAGCCAATAGACTTTGTCAGCTCTCAACACTATGAAGTTTAGTAGTTAAGAAAGGTTGGTAAGGAAATGTTCAGAGGAATAGCAGGATATCTGTTAAAACTGTTAACGTCTGTTCTCTAAGATAAGTGTTTTCTTTTTTATGTTCAAAAGAATTCAGAAGCAACACAATATTTTTAAAATCCAGACAGTTTAAAAGTATATGTAAAATTTTAGGGGCTGGAGCAATAGCACAGTGGGTAGGACACTTGCCTTGCACATGGCTGACCCAGGTTCAATTCCTGGCATCCCATATGGTCCCCCGAGCACCACCAGGAGTAATTTCTGAGTGCAGAGCCAGGAGTAACCCCCTGAACATCACTGGGTGTGATCAAAAAAAACAACAACAACAAACCCCAAACAAATGTAAGACAAAGTATTTGGGTGAATTAAAGCATTAACCTACTGGGTCAGCCACATGTTAGGCAAATGCCCTACTTTTGTTCTATCACTCTGGTAAAAACATCACCCCAATGTTTTTAATGGGATGGTCTATAGCTTTCAGCAGATAAGACATCTGCTCTACATGATGAGAACAAGGTAAAAGGTCTTTTTTATAATGTGGTGCTAGCGAATGAACACACAGCCTCACTTTTTTTTGGGGGGTGTCACGCCCAGTGATGCTCAGGAGTTACTCCTGACTCTTTGCTCAGGAATTACTCCTGGCAGTGCTCGGGTGACCATCTGGGATGCCGAGGATCGAACCCTCCTGGTCGCGGGCGTGCAAGGCAAAAAGCCCTACCCACTGGACTATAGCTCCGGCCCCTCACATGTTTTTTAACAGACATGTACCCTTTATAATTTTTGCTCATGGCTGTGTCTGAGTGTCTGAACGTTTCTCTCCCCTTTTCTTTTCACCTGGGCAGGAATGAAAGGGTTCTGGAGGCAATGACAGAAAGAGCTGAGATGGATGAAGTGGAACGTTTCCAGACTCTACTGGATGGATTAAAAAGTGGCACCTCCATTGCACTCAAGGTATGTATGTATCCCTCTAATACTGAGCTCAAGATGGGACAGTTTGGGGCTGGAGAGATAGTACAGAGGGTGGGGCATTGGCCTTGCACATGGCTGACCCAGGATCGATCTCCAGCAGCCCATATGGTTGCCTGAGCCAGTGCTCCCTAAGTGCGGAGTCGAGAGAACCCCTGAGCATCTTTGGATGTGCATCTCCCTTAACCCTCCCCACCCCCAATAAATAAAACAGAAAGATAGAAAAATTTAAGTTTATGTGACCTTTCAATAGAATACACAGAGCAGTTCTCTATTCTATGTAGCTATAAACATGTTTTAATTAGGCTTTTGGTACTGGAACTCATACTTAGTCCTCACATGTACAAAGCGTGTCCTCTATCACCAAATTTGACATTCCAAGCCTAAAGTATATTTTTTTTTTTTTGGGGGGGCCGGGGGCGCGGGGGCCCGGCCTCCGGGAAACTCCGGGCGCCGGGGGGCGGGTCGGAACCGCCCCCCACGCCCTACCCGGGGCTATCGCCCGGCCCCAAGCCTAAAGTATATTTTGTATTTTGTGTATTTTGTTCTGGCAAAGATTGCTTCCCGTGAAGGCAGATAAGGAACTATTTTTTCTCTTTTGGGGAAACATATGGCATCTTATTAAAAGCCAGGGAAATGGAGGCCTACAGCAAATTATATTATCAACTTCTTGGGATCATTTAGACCTCATGAGTGCTTTAGATCTGAGCTGTAGCTCCACCTTCTTCTAGTAGAAAGTCATTCTTTGAGTCTGGAAGGGCACCTTTCATGGCATGGATTTTCAACCACTGGTTCATGGACTTGTGCTGGTGCTCAGAAATTTTCTGCTGATGTGCAAGTTATTGTAGCTTAGCGTTACTGATGGCATGTCTAGATCCTGTAGCAGTACTGTTTGAAATATTAACATATAAATATTAAGGGTTTGATGATATAATTTCTGCCAGGAATTGAACCCATGTCCGCCACATGCAAGGCATACACCCTACCTGCTGGACCGTCGCTCCAGCCCCAGATATCTATGGCTTAACAATGACATCACTGTTGTGTTTTCTTATTTTCAGATAGGATGCCTGCAGCTGATCAATGCACTCATCACAGAAGCTGAAGAAATCGACTTCCGCATTCACATTCGGAGTGAGCTGATGCGCTTGGGACTGCATCAAGTGTTGCAGGTGAGGTGGGCATTTCCCTTCGGAGGGCAGACTGCTTCCTTCCTGGCCTCATGGCTCTGGAACCCCCGGGATAACTTTAGCTTTGATTTGAAAGCCTGGTTGGACAGCCTGGGAATTAGGCTGCAGTGGGCACTTCTGGGTTTCCTGAGGTCTGCGTTTGTCTTTGACAGGGCCTTCGACAGATAGAAAATGACGACATGAAAGTACAGCTGCAGGTGTTTGATGAGCAAGTGGAGGAAGATTCCTTTGACCTGAAAGGGCGGCTGGATGATATTCGGATGGAGATGGAATATCCTTTCACGGGCCTGACTCAAGGCAGTTGGGATGTTTAGTTGCACTTAAGTGTAGATTCTTATATGGAACTATGTGGTGATTCAGCACGGCATCACCACATAAGTCTTCTAGTAGACGGCGCAGGCTTCTTTACATTGCTTCTTTATATGGTACTTAATGACTTCAGCATAGATGCAGGAAGGTGGAAAAGTGATTGGAGAATTGCTCAGTGTGGGAACAGTCACCAGAATGAATAAAGACCTCCGAGAACAGGGGTGTTTAGCATACTAAAATGTAGGTCTGGGACCGAAGCAATAGGATAATGGGTGGGGCGTTTGCCTTGCATGTGGCTGACCCAGGCTTGATCCCTCACATCCCATATGGTCCCCCAAGCACTTCCAGGAGTAACCCTTGAACACTGCTAGGTGTGACCTCATAAAGGATAAAAAAAATAAATTAAAATGAAATACAGGGTTTTTGGAAAACATGCTCAAGTCAGGGAGTGGGAATTCTAATTTGCTTTCTTCTGTGTGTCCCTAAAACTGATACTGTACAGTCATCTGTTGATGATGTCCATCAGTGAGTTGAGGTGGTTCTATTTTGATTTTTGTTGTCTGATCTTCAAGCCAGTCATGAGTGTTCCCACCGTCGCTGTGCATGGTGCTGTCCAACCCATGGCCCCTGACCAGAGGAAGTCTACAGGTTCTTCCAGCAGGGCCCAAAACAGCAAGGCATGTGCTATACCACTGTGCCATGTACCTGGCCCAGAGCCTTAAGTTACAGGCAGTATTTACAGAAGCAGTAGCTATCAGAATAGGTGTGACATTTGGCTGTTTTCCCCAAGAGTTGGTAAGCACCTGTCAAACATAATTTATAAAAAAAAAAAAGTTTCCTTAGCCTCCTCTCCCTTTTCACTGACTTCAGTGAAATCTTCCAGATTCTCTTAAACACAGTAAAGGACTCAAAGGCAGAATCACACTTCCTGTCCATTCTGCAGCATCTGCTTTTGGTCCGAAATGATTATGAGGCCAGGTAAGATACGGTAACTCACCCTGAGGAAGTTTTGAATTTGAACCTAAGTGGGGAAAAAAGCAAAATCTTTAAATTCACATCTTGTTTATAAAGAAAAAAAAGACAAAGATGAGGATTATGCTTTATCTTTAGAAAGGGATGGGGGCGGAGCGATAGCCCAGCGGGTAGGGCGTTTGCCTTGCACGCAGCTGGCCTGTGCCAGCCCGGGTTCGATCCCCAGCATCCCATATGGTCCCCGAGCACCGCCAGGAGTAATTCCTGAGTGCAGAGCCAGGAGTAACCCCCTTAGCGTCACCGGGTGTGACCCAAAAAGCAAAAAAAAAAAAAAAAAAGAAAGGAAGGGAGTTAATTGGGTGTCCCTTTCACTCAGCTGAAAGGCATCTTTCTGGAAAGGGTCTGTCAGGTTACTTGAAGTAGAGACTCAGCAGTGGATCTGTCCAACAATGGGAGCTCTGAGCCTGTGTTTTTAGATGGGAAAGACTGTCACTTGGATGCAAAGGGCAAGAGACTTTTATCTGCAGTAGATGGGATAGCTGGTGTGGAAGAGGCGATTGGGGGGCAGAGCCAGGCAGGGGCCTTAGAATAGCAGCAATTTCTCATTTTATGTAAAGATTCCCCCCCCCGCCCCAGATCTCTAGTTGTCAAAGTAACTAACTTTCCATTTTGAGTTATTCTGAAAAGTATATTTTGATTTTTATTTAATAACCTACTTTTGTTTGCTTCTTAGACCACAGTACTATAAGTTGATTGAAGAGTGTATTTCTCAGATAGTTCTGCACAAGAATGGGGCTGATCCTGACTTTAAGTGCCGTCACCTCCGTATCGATGTTGAGGGATTGGTTGGTAAGCTTGTTCTTCCGTCCGTTCTTTAAAACATTGTTTTTAGCCTTCCATTTTGCATCTCTGTTGCAGTAAATTTTCTTTCATGTTCCCAGATAATTTCTTTTTTTTCCCCCTTTCTTATGTGATGACCAATATCTGTGTTAGGAAGATATAGGCCTTTAGTTTATTTCCACATCAGTCCTGCCCAGTCTTCTGAAAGGACTTGTGCTGTTATCTGGGATTCCTGCTCAGATTCAGAGTGTCACTTTCGTTAAGCTTGCCGCCCAGCGTGGTGGCCGTACTACATAACAGGCACAGAAGTGATATGTTGAGCTTACTGAAAGCCTATTTCTTTCTCTAGAACAAAACTCGTAAGGGAGGATAAGAAAAAATAAATCAAAAGGGCAAAAGACTGCCATTGGTTATATTTTGAAGGGCTTAGGTAGTGAAAGGAAAAGTCCCGAGAACTGAGAGTTTTTCTTCTGGTTCTTTTCAGATCAAATGATTGATAAAACAAAGGTGGAAAAATCTGAAGCCAAAGCTACAGAACTGGAAAAAAAGGTATGTTGGAGGGATACATGATGGCAAGTCCCTCTGGTGCCTGTTCAGGTACCAGTTGCTGACAGTGCCTTCAGGTCTCTGGTCGGGCAGCCAGTTGTCACATCTCTAGTAGACACTTAACCTGGGACAGACAGCAGCGCAACCAGAACAAGGCAGCGACTACACGTCCAGCATGCAGCAACTTTACTCCCCACAGCAGAGCCTGATAAACGATTTTTAAACAAAGAAGCGCGTGAAGCACATGAAGTCAGAGTCAGTGACAAGGCAGCTGTTCTTCTCATGCCCTGACCATGAGGCAGTCCAGGATTAACTTGCAGAGCACTGTAGTCTGTGCAAGTGGCTGGATAAGGAGGAGCCAGGCCCAAGCTGTGTCCTGGTCCGGGGGGGCCTCTCAGGCACGTCCCAAAGTTGAGGGCTGAACTCATAGTGTGCAGCTCCATAGGAGATGGCTGGCTTGCCTCAGGTACATAAAAAAACAAACGCAACTTGAGGGACAGCATTCTTGTTCTGAAGATCATGATCTTTCTGACAGACAGCTTGTGAAACAGTTACCTGTGATGTTTTTAAAAGGCTTTGGAATGCAGTAATGGGCTTTTAGGGGATGCCCTTCTGGGACAGGTTGCTCAGTGGAGAGAGTGGTGCGAGATTCCTCCTGAGGGACTGCTTCTGAGCCCCTCAGCACGACAGGAGAAACAACATTCAAGTAATAGTGACAGCACTCTTTATGTTGGCATCTGTGGCCTGTTATCACTAGAATGACGGGAATATGTCAAATTTTCTTTTTCTCTGTCATGATTTGATTGTTTTTTCGTTTTCTTTTTTTTAAAAAAAAAAATTTTGGGCACCTTTGTTCACAAACTGTTCTTAGGTTTTCTTTTCTTTCTTTCTTTCCTTTTTGATCACACCTGGCGAAGCTCAGGGGGTTACTCCTGGCTCTTAGCTCTGGAGCTCTGGAGCTTGGGGGGACCATATGGGATGCCAGGGATTGAACCCAGGTTGACTGCATGCAAGGCAAACGCCCTACCCTCTGTGCTATCACCGGCCCCTGTTGTTAGCAGGTTTTCATACAGGAAATTTTCTAGAACCACCTTCCACCCAGGTTTGTGCTTTCCTCCACCCCCACCCTGTCCTGTGCTGAATCAAGTGCTGTTTCCATTGCCTTTGCATGTTTTTATTCCACTGTTCTGTTTCTTCATGTCCCGTTATGACAGAGCTCCTTCTCTCTTTGTCCCTCTCCCTCTGACTAACTTCACTCAACTTGATACTCTCCAGCGTCTTCCACATGGCAGCAAATTTCTTGATTTATTTTTGTTTCCAGTGGTGTAGTATTCCATTGTGTATATGTACTGCAATTTCTTTATCCAGATATGTAATCTTGGACACTTGGGTTGGAGTTGATGGATTTTTTTGATGCTAGAGTTATTGGCATATATAGCAATGTAGTTCTGGTTAATTGTCTTTAAAATCTTAAGACTTATTTTTCTATAATTAAAAAAATTAGATATGGAAATGATCCTTGGTTCTGCCACCCCTTTATCTTCATTTGCAGTAAAACCATGATGCCCTTTCCTCTGGGTGCTCTCCGGGTTAGTAAGCTCATAGACCATTGAGCATGTATTAAGGGAGTTGGCACTGTGCTTTTGCTGAATTGGAAATCTGACCGAGGCCTTACTCCTTTTTCTTCTAGCTGGACTCAGAGTTAACAGCCCGACATGAGCTGCAGGTGGAAATGAAAAAGATGGAAAGTGACTTTGAGCAGAAGCTCCAGAATCTTCAGGGAGAAAATAGTGCACTGGATTCTGAAAAGCAGCAAGTTGCCACAGAGAAACAGATCCTAGAAGCAGAAGTATCTCAGCTCACGGAGGAGGTAACTCATGAGCAGGGAGGCAGAGTGACCAGAAGCTGCAGTAGCACCTCCAGGACGACTGTGTCCTGGATCCAGGCTCAGCCACCGTCTTAGGGCTTCTGAGCCCCTCAGCTAATCTGTCTCTAGCTAGGTCATGCTCATTTTTCAAATCTTCTGGGTGTTTTTCCAATTAAAAATTAATTTAATATGAAAATAAAGAACCACCCGTGTCGGTTTGATATGGCAAATACCAGTAACAATTATAGACCTCATTCTCATGACCTGATAGAATGGTTTTGGGCTCTTTATGTTCCTGGAGCAAGCAGGTGCCCTTGGGCTCTACTTGCATGAGACAGGTCATATGGAGATGTTACTGGTGCCCGCTCGAGCAAATCGATGATGAACGGGAAGACAGTGATACAGTGATGAGGAATAAAATGAATCCCAGTACTACCCAGAAGTAACAGTAATAATCTTTAAATAATTTTAGAAGGAAAACATAAAAAATTGTGCTAGTTTTGTTTTTGTTTTTGAGCCATGCCTTTCCACGCTTACTCCTGGCTCTGCACTCAGGGCTCCCTCCCTGGTGACTGGGGTACCATATGTGGTGCCGGAGATCAAACTTCAGTGGGCGGCTGTGCTCTCTCTGATCCCCTACATAAGGTTTTAATATTTGCTAATTTCCTTTTATTTTAATGAACTTGACCCTGGTTTATCTCTATACACTCTTCCTGCGGTTACAAATATTGACATGATTCATCACATCTGATAAATAACCCAGTCATTTATGGGGGTATATTTATCTATTACAGTTATATATTATGTAACAAGCAGAGTTGACCTTTGCCGTTTTAATCAAAGGGCGCGCCTAGTTATCCACATTGAAGTGCCTTCCTAGTGCGAGGCTTGCTAACATAGCAGGTCGACCCTCAGTTCTAGTTTGGGCTCGCCCCTAAAAAAGCTTCGTGATTTCAGATGAATCATGTCATCCCTCTTCCTGTTTGAAGATTGGACTGCATGATTTCGTAGGGTTCCTTTCCAGCACCAGGTACTCCCATGGTCCTGTTTTCCCAGGTTGCCAAGCTGACCAAGGAGCTGGACAGTGCCCGGAAGGAAGTGGCTTCTCTGGCAGCGGCCGCTGTTGCCGTGCCCCTCCCCTCTTTTACCTGGTGCCTCCAACACTGTCCCTCCACCCCTACCTCCACCTCCACCACCTCCCCTCCTCTCCCTGGGGTGTTTGCAGCTCCCCACCCCCTCCTTCACCAGGAAGTATCCCCCCACCTCCTCCTTTACCAGGAAGTATCCCCCCACCTCCCCTTTGCCCGAGGCTAGTAGCATCCCCCCACCCCTCCTTTACCAGGAAGTATCCCCCACCCTCCTTTTGCCAGGAAGTATCCCCCCACCCCCTCCTTTTGCCTGGGGCTAGTAGGATCCCCATACCCCCTCCTTTGCCCGGGGTGCTGGCATCCCCCACCCCCTCCTTTACCAGGAAGCATCCCCCACCTCCCCTTTTGCCCGGGGTTGCTGGCATCCCCCACCTCCCCTTTGCCTGGGGTTACTGGTGTCCCCCCCACCTCCTCCCTTGCCTGGAATACCAGGAATGGCACCTGCCCCCTCCCCCTCTTCCTGGTTGTCCTGGAATGCCTCCTCCCCTCCATTTCCTGGATTTGGAGTCCCCACAGCCCCAGTTCTACCATTCGGATTAGCCCCAAAGAAGCTTTATAAGCCAGAGGTGCAGCTCCGGAGGCCAAACTGGGCCAAGGTGAGAATTTCTGTCTCTTTCTTCATCAGAAGTTGCTAAGAAACCACTTGATTTTCAGTTTTCCTACTCAATATTTTGTGCATGAACAGACTTCCTTTTCTTAGGCTTATATCTTTGTGTCATCAAGTTCCTCTTAGACTTATGTTTACTCAGCAGATGCAGGTATTTTCTCCATGCCAGGCATCTCGATGGATCAAAAGCCAAATTTTGATATTAAACCTGAATGTATTTAGTAGCAATACTTTTTTATGCTTTCTCTGAGTTTGATAAAAGTGAGTTTGATAGCAGATAAACTATAGATTTGCTGACCCAAAAAGTTCTGGGTATATGATGGACCTTTGTATCCCGCTCTTTACACAGGGTATGTTAGCATGGCACAGTATTGTTCTATGTGTTTAAGACTCCCATAGTTCTGCGCCAGCCTTTTTTCTTCTAGAAACCAAGTTAAGATAAAGGGTTTGTTCACGAAATGAAAAAAATTTGATAAAGCTAGGAAAATGGGGAAAATGTAATGTTGAGCAAAGGAATGTGTGGAATATAGCCACAGAATGTCTAAGAGTAAAGGTAGAAGCTGGGGGAAGCGGGGTCAGAATAACTGAGTTCTTAATTAAACGATTAATCATCAATAGCAAAATGGAAACATCATCCTGGACTCCATCATGGAGAGTGCAGTACCGCATGTTTGATGAGCTTGTTCTAGCCTGACAGTACAGATCATTGCCCAGCCGCGCCCCTGCATTGTCATCAGTGTTCTGGGATCAAAAGTAGAGCCCTGCCTTTACCCCCAGGTTGACAGAATTGAGTGTGTGGCAGGAGGTGGGGGGGGTAGAGGTCGGGCGCTCATGTAAAGCTTGTGCTCTGTCTCTGACTTACCTCCCTGACCTTGACATTACTCACCTTAATTCCGTTTTCACGATAGTAATTCTTAGTCCTTAATTCTTAGTCTTAGTAATTCTTAGCCCTCCCCCCTCCACCGTGACTTATGTGAGGTGGAGAGGAGAGAGACAGCCACTTTCTCCCGCTCCCTTCTGCCATCCCAGTACTGGCGGAAGGCTGGGACTGGTAATGTCTGCTGTGCGTCCCACCAGCCCCACTAGGTAGCCATCAAGCACACCTGACATCTACTTGTTCTGCTCAGCAGGGGAATTAATCCCCACCCCAGATTTCTCCGTGGACTGAGGCTGGAGCAAGGAATTGCTCTTTGTAAGAAAGGAAAACCAGTCCTAGGCCTTACCCAGGCCTTCCAGGGGAAGAGCAGTGAAGTAAAAACCGGTTTTATTTGGAGGCTTGAGGAAGGGGAAGTAGGGAGAGAGAAATGTAACACGCAGGTTTCTCTAAAGGGGGAGAGAGCCCCAGTATACTTCTCAAGAGTGGAGATGCAGACGACACATGTGCTCGGCCACGTGGACACAAGTAGCACTTGGGCTGGGGCAGCGTATGGGCACGATTCCTTTGTTCAAGTTGGCTCTTCCAGGGGCTCTCCAAGCTGCCCCCGTGGGGCTTTCTACCTAGATGAGAGCCCTTTGCTAGGGTGGTAGAGTTGGGAGGGTCTTCTTTGAAACTCCTTTCTTGACCTTTGTTCCTGTAGGAGCTTCTCTTGAAGGGTGGGTCCGGCCTTCTCTGGCCTAGGCTAGCTCCAGATAAAGGTCTTACCAGGTTTTAGTTCTTGTATCCATAAGTGGGTCCTGATAATCTTTAGGGCTAGTCGTTTTTTTTTTTTTTTTTTTTTTTTTTTACTTTCCAGTAATGCTACTGTCATGGGGACCCTCCCTTATATACCTGCTTAAGTCATTAACGCCTGCATTATGTCCTTAGTTTGTTGCAGAGGATCTTAACCAGGACTGCTTCTGGACAAAAGTGAAAGAGGACCGGTTTGAAAACAATGAACTTTTCGCCAAACTCACCCATACTTTCTCTGCCCAGACCAAGAGTGAGTACCTGCCTTTTTTTCTGCATAGGACCAATGTGGGGCTTAAAATATCCTCCGAGGGTATTTTCCATTTCTTTCCCTGTCCCTGGGTTGAGAGTTGAAGACTGAGCTTTTCCATTAGGAAGAAAATTTGGTATTTAGGAAAAAAAAATCTGGATATGAGGGTGGGAAAAGAATTTCCATGCTAAGACCCACTCTGCTCCTTTTTCAATTAAAAAAAAATTATGTATTTTAGGTATTTCATGTAATTCTAACTTGGGATAGAAATGAAGGTAACAGCCCATTCTGGGCCCAGTTTTGATCACGCCCTAGAACAGATTCTGGTGCGGCCTTTGACCTGCCATCTACACACATAAGCACTTAGATTGACTAGTTGGACAGTTTCTAACAGGGCAGATGGGGGCAACTATCTACAATAACAGCAGTCATGTGTAACTTCTCTCCCCCCATTTCTTTCCAACACCCGATGCTTCTGCCGTCCTGGCCCTTTGCTCTGCAGCTGCAAAAGGTAAGAAGAGCCTTTGGGTTGGTTTTCTTGATGTTAGAAAGAAAAAGGAGTAAGTCGTAAAGGAGTTTCTCTTTAGAATTTTTCTTTAGAAAACTGAGATTAAGTTTCCTTTTGCTAGTTTCTTTCCTCTTATTTATTTCAAAACATTTTTTAGTTGATTGGTAATAATACCATTACCATAGGCATGTTGTATCTTACACTTTTCAGTGTTGCCACATGTAAAACTGTTTAACTATTGAGCTGCAGAGAAGCCTTGTGAGGTAGGCAGCGAGGTTTGCTGCAGGCCAGATACACAGAGAAGCGTGTCCATGGTTAAATAAGCAGGTTCAGAATGCTTGACGTCAGTGCTTGTTTTTAATCCACATTCTCATTTTTCCTCACTTTTCTCTTTTCTTGATTTTAGATGATCTCTTTGTTTTTATCCTCTTTTGTTATTTCCTAATTCTTGCTTTATTTCATCTTGTGATGGGGTGCTTGTTATTTATTCTGAGGGATAGTCTTTGAAATGCCATGTATTTAATGCTGATTATAGCCTCATAGTTTGTACTTTTATTACCAGCATTTTTGTTTATTTTGAATTTATTATGACCCTATTGATGAACATTAAATGCAGCTTTGAAGCATTTCTTTTATCCCCAATAATTAAGCTTTTTTCTTTTTTTGAAAGAAAATGTTTTTATTTGGAGGCTTTTAGGAAGCGGAAGGAGGGAGAGAAAGAGAGAATAACATGTTCCAAAGAGAACACGGGCTTCTCCAAAGGCGGAGAGAACCCCCTAAACACACATCCCTGCATTAGATATGAAGGCAAAAGTACACATCTTGAGGGGAGAGTCCGGCCACACATGTGTTTAGGTATCACATGAGCTCCAGCAACACATGGGCTCGGCAGCATGTGCACCAACTAAGCGTTTTGAAAGACAGCTTCCCCACAAGTGATTCTAAGGTACCTGGTTGTATTTTGATCTAATACGGAGCCTAACAGGTAACGAGGTGCCTTTGGTAGCCCTAGTTTGGTGCCTGTTCTGCTGCTGTAGTATTCAAGACAAATGACTTAGCTTTTGTTTTAGTTAGAACTTTCTGTTGCTAAATCTGTACGCTATCTAATTTCCCAGTCTTTCTGTTAGGAAGTGCTAGAGAATAATACTCTTTTTTATTTGTTTGTTTGTTTAGTTTGTTTGTTTGTGTTGGGGTCACATCTGGCTCAGGGTTTACTCCTGGCTCTGCACTCAGGAATCACTCCTGACAGTGCTGAAGGAACTATTGGGATGTCGGGTCGAACATGGGTTGGCCACATGCAGAGCAAGTGCCTTGCCTGCTGTATCTAACTCTCCAGCTCTCACAGTCAGTACTCTTGAAAATTTCTAAGTCATGAACAGTTTTAAGACATCCTAAATCTTAAATCTCCGTAAGGAATTGTGGGAAGCAGTTTCCTTCTTCTCAAATAGAGTCATAAGTACTTCTTGATCACTTTACTTGAATCCCGTTATTCATCGATTTGCTCGAGCTGGCGCCAGTAACATTTCCATTGGACCCTATCATGTGCCAATGTAGCCCAATGGCATCTGGTTGATTCAGGAATATGAAGAGCCTCAAACCGTTCCTTCAGGGTCTTGACAAGGAAGTCTGACCATCTTGTAGGTGGGCGGCCACGTGATCTTTTTGACATCCCGTGGGATCCAGTCGGTAACGGCTCTAGTCCAGGGTTGTCTCCAAATCGCATTACATGTCCAGCCCATCTGATTTTCGATGCCTTGGCAAATGAGACAGCGTCCCTGATTCTGGAATAGTGACGGAGGTCAGAACTCCGAATTCCTTCTCTCACTTGAGTGAGGCATGATATTCCAAGCATAGCTCTTTCGATTCCTCTCTAGGAGACCCGAATAGCATTCTCATCCTGCTTTCGTAGGGCCCAGGTCTCTGAGGCGTATGTTAATGCAGGGAGAACGGTGGAGTCAAAGAGATGTGCCCGGAGCCAGAGGTTCTTTGTCCTTTTAGCTATTTCTTCGATGCCTTTGAAGGCATTCCATGCCGCTCTCTTCGTTCACCCAACTGACAGTTACCTGCATCACACTGAGGTGCTGCCACCGGTCCTGCTTTCGTTCACCATGCTACGCCTGTTTCCAGTCATCTTCCACCACCAGAGCCTCATCCCTTTAAAGATATTCTTTGGCTTTGCATTGTTTTATGACTTAAGTCTTCTCTCTTTTTTTCTTTCCTTTTTTGTTTTGAGGGGGGATGGGGTGCAAATTGGGCCACACAGGTAGTGCTCAGGTCTTACTCCTGGCTCTGTACTCAGCAATCTGTCCTGGCTGTGCTCAGAGGACCGTGGGCAGTGCAGGGGGCTCATTCTGGGGATCAGTCATGAGCAAGACAACACCTTAACCCCTGGACTCATCTCTCCAGCTGAAGTCTCATATTTTTCCTTCTAAATTTTCCTGATTTCTTTCCCTTTGATTTTACTCCATAAATCTATAGTTATGCCATTGAAGTTTGAATTTAGGGCATGTCTTTCTGTGTGTTTCTTGGAGACAAAGTTGGTTTTTGTGGTGCATGGACATCTCATCATGGGAAATCGGGAATCATACCACCGTGCACTGGTCACTATATAACCTGACTTTTCTCATGCCGTTTGATCTTCCCTTTTATGGTGATAGGTTGACAGACTTAGTGCAGACAGTTCCCAGGTGACCTCTGTCACAGAATTCCTGGAAAGGAATACTTTAGTGAAGAAGGATATTAGGCTTCTTACCAGTTCGGATGGGTTTTGTTGTTGTTGTTATTGTTTTATCAGATAAAGAATTTCAAGCTTTTAGGGCTGGAACAATAGTATATAGCCTATAGGACATTTGCCTTGCATGTGGCCAACCCAGGTTCGATCCCGGCATCCCCTGTAATGGTCCCCTGAGCACCGCCAGGAGCAATTCCTGAGTGCAGAGCCAGAAGTAACCCCTGAGCAATGCCGGTGTGACCCAAAAAACCAAAAAAAAAAGAATTTCAAGCTCTAGAAACTTAAGAGGAAAGGACTCAGAGGACCTGGGTCCCTTTAGTAGCAAAGTTTATTTTGTCTTCTGGGCTAAGAAGTAGAGAATGGGCTGACTAATTACAAAGAAGGCAGCAAGCGCCAGAATCTGGGTTCAGGTGGCAGGTCCTGTGATTCCGGAGCCCTCTGCCCCAGCAGTGTTTGGGTCTGCCCTGCCCTATCAAGTTCTGAAAACTTGGATCCTAAGAGATGCTGGGAAAAGGGAATGTGCTGGTTTATACCACCACCCACTTGGTTCAGGCACAGTTGTCCTTGAATTAGCAATGTCTCAGGAGTCCAGCCAGAGGAGAGCAGAGGTGAGACACCAGATGTTTGGAGTTGCAGAAGGGGAGGAGTGCGCCCATTACAGTGTGCTAAAATGAAGCAAAGCTAACCCAGTTGCAGAAGCCAGTCATGTTTATGAGGTACAGTCGATTCTTTGGAGGAGGAGGTTTCTCTCCATGCTGCGTGATTCCTTCACTTCTTACATGCGACACTAACAGACTGTGGCTGGATCCCTCCCATTTTGTTGATGCCCAAAAACTTCCCCCTCTCTTACTGGTTTTTCCAGGGACGGACTTTACAGAATATTTTCATCTTGCTCTTTACATCTGCCTCCGACTGTCTCCAGCTTCATTAAAGTCCTGGAAGATGTGTGCCCTTTTTGCAAAGGACGAGCTAAGAGAGAGTTGCCGACCCTCATGTCACTCTCGGTTCTCTTACACATTCCTCTTTCTGTTTTCTCTTGTTTCTGAGCTTTGAGTTCCTGTGAGTCAGAAGTGTGCTTAGTTGATTTATTTCTTGCCGGGGACTATTTTGAATCAGGTTTAGTAGACAGTGCCATAAAACTTCTCTTGTCTTTTCGTCTTTTCATTGTCTCACTTTCTGATTTTGTTTTGTTTTGTTGAGTGTAGCGGGGCTTGGGGTAGTGCCCAGCTGAGCTCAGGGATCACTCCAAGTGATTCTGGGCGAACACACCGGGTCAGCTGTTCGGCCCTGAGCAAGGCAGGCACCTTAACCACTATCCTCTCTCTGACTCGTTTGCGGATGTTGCGCCGCTGGTGATTGAACCAGCATGCACCATAAGTGCGCTTAGCCGTTAAGCTTTTTCCTTCATTCTCTCACTTTATGGTGATTAGCATGGAGGGTTTTTGTTTTATTTAATCATGATCTCTTAAAATTGCTTCTTGTTCAGGGTTAGACTTACATGTTCAGGGTTAAATATACTTCCTCATCTTCTCCTAGAGAACATTTTCATCAGCCTGGTGACTTGATGTCATTATGCTTATGTACAAGATAACTAACTTTTCATTTTGCTTTCCTTCTAAGTCTTATGACTTCGTCACTTGTCACTTGTTTTCCTGTTGTTAATCGATTTGCTTGAGCGGGCGCCAGTAATGTATCCATTCTTAAACGGAATGAGGTCCATTATTGTTACTGTTTCTGGCACATCGAATACACCACAGGTAGCTTGCCAGGCTCTGCCATGGCTCTGGGTTCATCCCAAAGGGGCCCAGACGGGGCCTCCTGGGATGTTAATGAAATAATCTTATTAAACATATCACATGGGGCCGGAGCGATAGTCCAGTGGGTATGGCATTTGCCTTGCACAAAGCCGGCCTGGGTTCGATCCCCGGCATCCCATCTGGTCCCATGAGCACCGCCAGGAGTAATTCCTGAGTGCAGAGCCAGGAATAACCGCTGAGCATTGCCAGGTGTGACCCAAAAAGAAAAAAAAAGCACATATCACATGTCTCCCTGGACCAGGGATAGACAGCAGAAGAACATATTATATTGCCTTGCATGCAGAAGGCCTGGATTTGATTCCTAGCTCTGCAAAAACAAAATCTATGAGTAACATTGCCCCTTAAAGCTTATTGTGGTTAAATACAACCTTTGTCTTAAGTACAGCAATTTTTTTTTTTAGGTTTACCTTTTTCCAAAAACCTTTTGAACACATAAGATCTATATACTAAGTACCCTTTGTGGGCGTTTGACGAACAAGATAACAGGACTTAGAGATGCCTACAAGAGTATGCGACCTGCACGGCAGAGCCTGGCAAGCTACCCGTGTTGTATTTGATATATATGCCAAATACCAGTAACAATTATAGACCTCATTCGGAATGGATTGAGGCTCTTTATGTTCCTGGAGCAAGCAGATGCCTTGGGCTCTACTAGCTTGAGACAGGACATATGGAGATGTTACTGGGGCCCGCTTGAGCAAATCGATGATGAACGGGAAGACAGTGATACGGTGACAGTGATACCTTTTTCCAAAAACCTTTTGAACACATAAGATCTATATACTAAGTACCCTTTGTGGGCGTTTGACGAACAAGATAAATCAGTAGACTATCTCCCTATTAAAGTTTGAGGCGCGTTAAGAGAACTTGAGCACCAGTAGTGAATGACAGTAATTTAGAAGAATTCTGACAAGTTAGATCATGACCAAGAGTTGAGAATTTCATAAACTAATATTTTTCTAGTTTAAGATTTCGCTTTGTGGGTTCAGGTCCCTAGGCTTGTGCTGACCCACCAGTGAGACCTGTTAACACCAGTGTGTGTGTCTGCTGTCTGCTGCTCTCTGAGAGCCTTCTTGACTCAGGCTTCAGGCCACACCAGGGCCAGTGACGGGGAAGCAGCCCCCTTCCTAAAGAGGCTCAAGGGGTCTTTTCCTCTTCCTTCGTGATGATCCTCTTCTGCCCACTAGGTGGCAGTGACTAAACGAATCCTTTTTAAGGAAATGTTTTAAGTGACTATATAATTCCTGCAACTTCCACCCCCTAGAAACCACATTTAAAAAGTTCAACATGTTCCACCTTACTCAGTGAAACTCCTGATTTTTTAAAAAGTGTGCTTTTCCATGCCTGCCTTACTCCTTGTGTGTAGAGGCGCTGTTCAAGTGAACATTTGTTGGGACTGTTATCTTTTATTTGTAAAAAATTAATTATTTGGGCCACAGCCAGTGATGCTCAGGGCTTATTTCTGGCCTTGTACTTAGGAACTGCTACTGGCAGTCTTGGGGGGGCCCATTTGGGATGCCCCAAATCCAACTTGGCTTTTTATCTTTCAGTTGCAATGTGTCTTGAGCGGACAGCACAAGGCAGTTGGGAAGTTCTGTTATATTAGATAGTGCTGGGGCGGAGCGATAGCCCAGCGGGTAGGGCGTTTGCCTTGCACGCGGCCGGCCTGTGCTGGCCCGGGTTCGATCCCCGGCATCCCATAAGGTCCCCCGAGCACCGCCAGGACTAACCCCTGGGCATCGCCAGGTGTGACCCAAAAAAGCAAAAAAAAAAAAAAAAAAAAAAATTAGATAGTGCTCTTTGTGATTTAAAAACACAAATCTGGGGCGGAGCCAGAGCGATAGCACAGAGGGAGGGTGTTTCCCTTGCACACGGACAACCCGGGTTCAAGCCTCCACCGCCAGGAGTAATTCCTGAGTGCAGAGCCAGGAGTAACCCCTGAGCATTGCCGGGTGTGACCCAAAAAAGCAAAGAATAACAGAAACAAAAAACCCACAAATCCTTCCTCTTACCAGACTTGCTCTGTGCTGTTACTTTCCCGTCATCTAATATAAAACTATTTACATACTCCGGCCTCACCATCACTGTTCACTTTGAATCCATTGAATCTAAAATGTTACTAATTCTTATGTCATTCATCACAGGAAGCCCCCGACTCCCAGGAGATCCTTGTCTCCATTCCTACAAGGGCCTGTTTACAGGCTGCTCTTCATCCCCCCTGAGCTCCAGGCACCTGCCCACTGTGCCCTCAGGAATCCTTCCTCCTCGCCTGGAAAAATCTCCTTAGCTTCATCTTGCTGTCCTAGCAAAAACCCGACTTTGCTGCATTTGCAACATTCCTTTCCATCTTGCACACTCTGTTGTTTTTTTTTTCTCTCTCTCAAACCTCTTTAGTGGACATGATGGTGGGGTAGACATTATCTCTGTTCTCCACTGCCACTTTTGGAACATAACATCATTTCTTTCTTCTAAAACAATAATGTTGAGACTTATGACATTGATTGATACCGCTCAGTTCATCTTGTTGTGATATACCTGCTAACACCGCAGAATCACCGCGTGTGTCCCAACCAGCTTAGCTCCTGGACCCTGGCCACTCTTCACGATACTGTGGTTCTTCCCTCTCTTGATTCTTGGCAGTGTCTGTATGAAGTAGGGATGCTATCAGTGCACGGATATTCTGGCCTTCCCATCGGCTCTTTTCCAGCAATCTTTCCTCTGAACGTGTTCACGCTTTCCCCTCACAACAGTGACTGCTGCCCCTCAATAAGCCAAATTATTCCACCTACATTTTACCTTTTTGCCTTAGTCTGTTTAGTTCCTGACCTCAACAATCTCTAGTAGCACTGAGGATCCTCGTCCACTTATCCTACTGCATTTTCATTGTCCGTGATGATTTCACTTTCCTTCTCAGCTAGAATGTAATGGTAAATCATTATAATAATAATTTTCTTTTTTTTCTTCCATTATTTCTCTTTCATTTCATTAGCAAGACCACGATCATAGTTAATTCCATCTTTCCATTCACCGTGAGCTGAATGGAAATTGCACATTCATCTGTGCAAGCGAATGTGGCCAGAGAAATATATGAAAAATAACAAACACAACACACACACACATAACATATATAACACTCCCTGGTCCACTTGCTTCATCGTGCAGAACAGAAGATTTTTCTTCCCTTATCGCCTTTTTTTTTTCTGCTCTTGTCCATTGCTTCCTCTTTTCAGCTTGTGGCATTGCTCTCCCCCTCTCTGGATGCAGCGAGGCAAGCAGATATTAAACGTTTCTCATCTGGTCAGTTTCCTACTCCCGCATGATTATTTTATACCCAGTCTCTCCTCAAAGGTCTGTTCCTCATCTTGATTCTCACGTAAGGGTTTCTTTTGACTTCACTGAGAAAACAAGCGTTCAGAAGAACTCCTAAGGCTTCTCCATTATTTTTACTGCGCTTCCTATGTTCTCTCTGCTGCCAGGGTCGTTTCTAAAGCCAGTTACTATATTAACATAATCTCATTTCAGTCATCTATAGAATAGATTGCAAACATAAGATCCTTCGCACCAGGTTCGAGGTTGGCGCACCCCGTGCTGTTGCGCATGACAGCCGGAAGCGCTGCTGTGAATTCTTCCCTCAAGTGTGGCTCTGGGGCTCCCCTTTTCAGAGTGACCCTGCTGGGCTTCTAAAGGAGGAGCAGGCAGACTCCTTTAGTGTAAGTGAGAAAATGTATAAGATTTCCAGATAGCTCCTTAGTGAAAATTAAGGGACTTAATTGTAGATTAAATTTCAGGTGTGGCAATTTTTATGTAATCTGTGTGACCCCATGTGATATTTATTGCTCTTCGTTTTATTTGTTGCTAGTATTTTTATATTACAAGTAATGTGGCAGCAAATGTTTTATTGTATCTCTGTTAATAGGTTCTTAACATTTCTGAGTCCAAATGAAAGATATGAATTTAGATTTCCATCCAAATTAAGAAATTATGATGTCTGAGAGGACCAAGTGATAATGTTTTCTCAGGGGAATAATAAGATTATACAAGTTTTCCCTCATGTTGTCACTCAGTTCTAAAGTTTTGGTTCTGTTATTTACTCTTTTGTTTCCTCCTATAGAGGCCTTTGATATTATCTGTCATCATCCCAAACTTTTCTTCTGATAGATTTAAGCTCTTGTGTGTTTTCTGTGATTGGGTGTGAGTTTCATCCTCTGTTCACTGGGGTCAGGTATTAAGAGTAACTGATTTCTTCCCAGCCAGTGTCTGGGAGTTGAGAGTACAGTAATGCAAAACTTTAAAACCTGAGCATGCAGTTTCCACCGAAGACGTTTTAGCAGAGATTTGAGGGAGGTATCACCAGATAAAGACTATTAAACTTTTAGTTCTGAGATCATTTATCTGTGGCATGCTTTTCTCTTTTTCGCCACCAGATGGCACATGGACCGCTCGTTTGTTAGGCGTGTCGTTGTTACGTGTGGTAGTGACGTAGTTGCGTTAGAGAGGGGAGGCCTCTGTCTTTTTCAAGTACCAACTTCTTGGTATGCTGCCCTCTACCTGTCGTGGAATTTATTTGGAGGACTGATCCGTAACTTTAAGACAGGAAGCCGCCGTTTGCCCTTTTGTAAAAGGATCTTGTCTTCTTGTGACTAGTATTTTCAGTAGTTGTCTTGGGAATAGACAAAGACAGGACTGAGAATGATTTTTTGATTTTTTTTCATGATAGGTTCAGGAAAACAGAGACTTCCCTTCAAAGGGCTTAAAGAATTGTATTTTTGCCATCCAAATCATATTTGAAGCTCCATTATATCCACATTCATAATTCCATTTCTGTGTCTATTAAATAGCTACTTCAAACACATAATAAGTAGACTGATTATATAAGTTTCTGGAGCATCGTGCTAAATTTAATTCATTTAGGGAATTTGCTTGGCCTACCTTTGCTAGAATTTGCTGGTAGGAAAATTTTTGATACTCAACCCTTTCTGTCATATGTTAACTCATGATTATCTTCAAATATTCCAAAATTTAGAGCTTCTCTAGCTATGTTAAACTTAGTGTGTGCTCCTATTACTATTCCAGAAATATTGTGGCTGAAACTGTCCTTCTCTGAAGTAGCATTATGTTAAGAAATTATGTAACTTGAAAGTACCCATCTTTAAAAAAAATCAAGACGCATAAGAAACACCTTATTAACCCTAAGGTACTTTTTTGCTATTCTCTGCAGTTTCCAGACATGATGTCCATCAAAATATTCTTTTAAGTGGCACTGCAGAGGTTCCCCCATTTTATTTGGGTTTGTTTGCTTGTTTGTTTGTTTGTTTGTTTGTTTGCTTTGGGTCCATACCTGGTGGTGCTTAGGGCTTACCCCTGGCTCTACACTCAGAAGTTGTTCTGGCAGGCTTGGGGAACCATATGAGGGCCCAGGGATTCCTAGATGGCTGCATGCAAGACAAATAAACTTCCTACCCACTGTGCTCCCAGCCCAGCCCCCTATTTTAAATGTCTGATTTCTTCAGTAATTCTCAAGTATTAGTGCACATAAAAATGAGGTGAGAGGGCGGAGGCGATAGCCCAGCGGGTAGGGCGTTTGCCTTGCGCGGCCGGCCTGTGCTGGCCGGGTTCAATCCCCGCATCCCATATGGTCCCCGAGCACCGCCAGGAGTAATTCCTGAGTGCAGAGCCAGGAGAAACCCCTGAGCAATGCCGGGTGTGACCCCAAAAAGCAAAAAAAAAAATGAGGTGAGAAACTTGCTAATAGGTATAAATTCCTGGGCTCTGCTGCCCCCAAAAAATCAAGTTACAAGAGCTCTTGAAGGGTGCAGGGTTTAGGGCCGGAGCAATCTTGTCCAGTGGGTAGGGAGTTTGCCTTGCATGCAGCGAATCCCAGTTCAATTCCCAGCATCCCATATGGTCCCCGAGCACTAAGTGCAGAGCCAGGAGTAACCCAAAAAAGAAAAGTGAAAGGGTACAGGTTTAGCAGACAGATGTAGTTGTATTATGGACATATTAATCTGTCTTGATAAATTGTTCCGATTTTTCTTTATCCATTTTCTGCTTGTTGTCTTTTTATTGTTCTCTACTTTTCTTGGAGCATTTTGAATTCTCTGTCAGAATAGATATTGTATGAAGCATTATCTTTATTTTTATGGGATAGCATGCTGTTTTAATGAGGAAGAAAATCAACATTTCCTACTCAGTGCTAAATGTTTGGAGGCTCTATTTCAGGGGCACTTGTGTTTTCAAAATTCCTTCATTGTCATTACCATGGAAGAATAATTTAAACTTCTAGAGTCAGTGAAAAAGCTGGAAGCCCGCAGAGATGGTCTAGGCTAGAAAGGGTGAATGTAGGGCCAGTGGCTAGAGTTCTAGCATGCTTGGACAAAGAGGATGGAGTTAGGAGAAGCTGGAAGTCAGCTCCATCCTCCCACGGCTATAGTCCCATGGCTATGCAGCATAAATATTGTCTATGTTTGATTGTCTGTACAACATAGAGGCCAGGGTTGGGAGTGTTTTGGAGGAGGGAATGTATGTCCAGGAATCATTGGCAGAGTTGAGTTTGGGGATCAGCAGGAGAGTGTTCTAGTAACCCTTGACTGTGGTGGAGCCCCAAAATGCTGCCTCAAAGAAACTGTGTTGAGGGGCCCATAACACACTGGAAATTGTTAGACTGGAGCTTACTTTTCTGCTAAAGGGACAAATCACCTTCCCAAAATGAGTTTGCAGATAGATTCGTATAACGGAAGTTCTAAGCGTCTCTCCACCAGAGAATGTTTTCACCAGGGTTTTTTGCTTTTCTATGATCCATTTTTCTCTATAGATAAAAAAATAGTTCGGGAGTCAGGATCATAGATTGAAAAGGCACTTATTCCGCCTATAGTATGCATCTTCCCATCTTCCCCCTGCCATTCTCTAGAGGTAACTATTTACTAGTTTTTTTTTGGTTCAGTATTTTTTAAATGGAATTACAAATATTATTAGTTTTTATTTTCCCTCTGAATATCAAAAGATAATATATTTCCTGTACCAGTATATGAAAATCTTCCTGAGATAAGAGAAATCTACATTTTCAGTAAGCACATGCTACTCCTATAATGAACACTAGGGTAGGCAGAGAGATAGCAATGAAATTAGTCTGTCAGTGGCTGCAAAGCCCTGTTGGTCTGACTGCATCCATGTACGCCCCTATGACCTTTTTTCCCTGTGGACTCATGGAACCACCAAAGCGAGTTACTCATACCGCCTCTATAAACATACAGCAGCTGAAGGTAGTGGCCTACAGAGGGCTGGTGTGTGCGAGAGCTTGCAGCATTCGAGCCCTTCATGGGCCGGGAGATAGTACAGTGGGTTGGGTGCTTGCCTTGCACGTGGCCGACTTGAGTTTGATCCCCAGCATCCCATATGGTCCCCCAGACTGCCCGGAGTAATTCCCGAGTGAGCCAGGAGTAAGCCCTGTGTGTCGAATGACCTCGCTTTCATTTTATTTCCTTTTTCAGCGTCTGTGCTGGAAATGACTTGCTCTAGAGCTCAGGACTAGAACCCTAACTCTTGTTTATAACTGACTCGTTGCTTTGGAGCAGCACGGCAGAAGTGCTCATGGCACAGTGTGAGGTGGGAAGGCAGAAAACAGTCACGCACCGTCCCCCTTATATAGTTCTGTTTTACAGAAAAAAAGTCCAGAAGACCAGAAGGAAATGTGCTATAATACTGTAACAGATTGTATTAAGGTATTAGATTTTTTTCTCTTTCCTTTATTTCTATGTCATATTTTTTAATGGAAAGGACAAAATTGATAAGGAAATTTTCCAATGTTCAGTATGCTTGGGGGGCAAAGGAATTTATTTCTACAAGTGTGTGAACCAAACTTACGGCTGCACCGTTACCTGGTTCTGCAGAGCCCACGCTAGTGTCCTTGACCCTAACGCGCCATCTCTGCCCTGGCTTTCTCTGTCTGGAAAGCCCTGTTTCAGCTTCGAAGCTCCCTGTTCTTTTCTCAGCTCCCTGGGGTAGGAGAATCCTAGTTTCTAGCTAGACAGCTGAGGGCCGGCCGGGTAACCCTGTAGTGACTGCGTGAGCGCATTCATCATCCCTGCTTGGCCTACAGCAGTTCAGCTTTCCTTAAGGGCCAGGGCTTTCTTCACTTGCATCTACTATATTAGAAAATAAGGCACACTTTTTGGCTGTGTGTGTGTGTAAATTTTCTGCAAGAAAAACTGCTAAAACCTCTCCCCAAGAGGGGTGTCCCCCTTTCCCTTCCCCTGCTTGACTACATTCCTCTCCACCTGCAGTTTTCTCTTCGGCCACGGGGTGTGCGCAGTTGAGCCGTTTTGGCTCGGGTTCCTGGTTGTGAGGTCAGAGGCGAGGATTGGAGCAGAATATCAGGTGACTTTCAGTAACCGGGATGCTGGCCCACCCCTCCGCCCCTTCTCTCCTCCCCACTTTTTCTCCACCCTTTCCTGGCTGCCACCTTAGGAACAAAGAAGGGAAAAAACCAGCAGTATGACGAAAACCAGCAGCTGCATCTGCAGACTGGCTGGGGGCTGGGTGTTTATTCCATCTGTTCTCTTGTTATGTTCTTGCCCTGTACTTCCCTCCCTGTTCCCCGAATAAAATGCAGGGCATTACTAGGGGCCTTTGTTACATAGAATGACTTAGAATAAATCTGGAGTTATACTCAGTGTTTGGAGGGGGTGTGGGCGAGACAGAGCAGAGCTTAAAATTGCTCTCCACACCTAAAAAAAGATGAAGGCATTTTTGCCTCCTCATTCTGTCTTAGTCAAGAAATTCTATTTAATGCCAGGTACTGTGATGGGGCGCAGCCCCTATTTCTGGCTAGTAAACCAGTATTACCTCTTAGGCATTGTCTTCATTATGTAACAGAAATATGAAGTACGGAATTGATGTCCTTTGCTTATGTCAGCAAGTAAATGTCAATCAGAATGTGACTGAGATCCGCAGGGCTCAGCCTCCAGCATTTGGTGAAAGGGGGTGACCACGCGGGCAGGTGTGTTGGGGACCCTCTGGCACTGTGCTCCGTGGCCTTTGGTCTGGCTGTCAGGGTCCGGTATCTTCAACAAGTAAATCCCAGGGGGAAAAGGAGATGGAGAGGAACGTACAGGCTGAGTTTTTTTTTTTTTCTTTCCTTTTTTCCTTCAGAAAATATCTAATTTAAGAGAAGGGAAAAAGAGCAGGAAACCTGGTGGTATGAGAAGGGGGTCTCCTTAAGCAGGATTCAGGAAACTTTTTTGTTTTGTTTTGGGGGGCTACACTTGGGGCTTACTCCTGGCTTGTGCTCAGGGCGGTTCCTCCTGGCGGTGTTTGGGGGCTCAAACCCAGGTTGGCCACCGCAGGTCAAGCACCTTGACTATGTCTCCGGCCCTAGGCTGAGTATTTTATGTCCTAGTAGTAATGTGTGGATCTTCCTTCTTTGTGAGCCACTGTTACAGGAAGCAGAAAGCTGCAGTCCTGAGAGCTCGCTCCGCTGTCAGTTCTCCTGCCCGCTGGCTGCTCTTCCCTTACAGAAACCTGTCCTCGCCCTTTGCTGACTTGCTTGGGGCAGTGCCGGTCCCTGCTGTCCCTCCCTGCCCTCATCTCAAAGCTGATCTTTTCACTAGCACTCCCTCACTGAGTCACCATCCTGGGTGTGCTGGGAAAGAGGAGAGACGCTGCTAACTGTATTGTCTGTCTGACCCAGCGCTGTGTAAAGTGCAGGGACACGAGTGCGGCGTGTTGGCCTCCCTTTCAGACTCATTCGGGGATGGGGCGATCGTACAGTGGGTTGGGCCCTTGTCTTGCCTGCAGCAGACCTGGGTTCCCTCCCTGGCCTCCCGTATGGCTCCCCAAGCATCGCCAGGGATGATTCCGAGTATAGAGCCAGGAATAAGTCCTCAGCACTGCTGGGTATGGCCAAACACTTTCATTCGGGGCCCCCTTCTCCCCGGCTCTTGGTGCTTGGTTCCTGTAACTCTGGAATTCTCTCTGGTTTTGTTCTTGTTCAGGTTTACCCGTTTCTCCCAGTTGGCTTCATCACTTCCTATAAGCGTGCACAGTGGTGATCATCTGGCGCTGGGGCATTTAGCAGGGGGCACTGGCTTTGGCTCAGAGATCAGTGATAGGATTCTGCTTGTTTGGGGCAGGAATAGTGGCCGTTCAGCTGCCATGCTGGCTGCGTTCTTCCCTCTTGCGGTGTGTACGTGCTCCTGGCTTTCCAGTGCTGGGTTACCCCTCACAGACAGAACATCTCTGAGGAATGCGCAGTCGAACCCCATAACAGCCTCTTAGACTGGCATGTGGTTGGACCCTCTTGCTTTGCCCTCCTCCTGGAATCAGCTTTTGTGAAGGTTAATAGACGCGGCTTACATGCTGGGTGAATTTGTAACTCTCACAAAGTTTGTTTCATCTTTAGGAATCTTGGAAGTAATTCTGATTTTTCCAGTTCCACTCAGGAGGCTGAGGCTCTTCCACAAAGAGGAAACAGCAGAGGTCCCTGAGGGCTGCTTTACTGTTAAAAAACCAAGCACATAGGGTCCTCATTCTGTGCACTGGTGTTTACCCTATTCCCTCGCCGCCTGGACATAAGCGTCCATTTTCATGCTGCCTCGTTTAAAGTTCTGGGAACTATTAGTGTTTTGGACCCACAGATTTTGGGACAACCCTCCCCCCAGAAAAAAAAAAATCATGCTTCTTCTTTTTTTCACCTCTCGTGTATTTCCTTTTTTGCCCTCAACTACTTGATTCACTCAGGGAACATGTGTAAAACCATGGAAGGCTAATCAGGGACACGCTGCAGGCCTCGGCTTGGGCAGTCGGTGGTGAGTGATTCTGAGTAAGTGGGACCTAAGGTTAGGTGGAGTTGCTTTGCTGGACAGCTCATCCTTAGTCTCCTAGCCCTGAGGTGCAGAGCTTCAGAGCAAGCCCTGTACCCCAACTATTTCCCCCTTGTCCTCCTTCCTCTCCCACTTACTCATTCCCACCTGCAGTTCTTAAGAGCTCGTTTCCAGGATGCCAGCGGCCCCACTCCTCCACTTCCTGTTTGTGGTTTTCATTGAAAGAAGCCGGCAACAGGAATTCCTGGGGAAGTGATGGTGGTGGCTGTGGGACTTCGGGGCCAGGAGGTCAGGACTGAATCTGGGGAATACTTCCCAGACACCGACCTCCCTTCCGCTCTGTGGGCCCTTAGAAACTGTTGCTAGTCACAACAGAGCAACAATGTGGACTCAGGGTTGCTGAAGTTGTGCCTTGACGCTTCTCTCTGTCTTGAGAAACGAAAATCCATCTTTCCCTGCTTCTGCCTCCCTTTCTGTTCTCTGAATTTCAGGATTTATGCTTTGTCGAGATTCAGGACAAGGTGAGGTTGGGTTCTGTAGGATTTACTCTTTCTGACATACTGGGAAAATGGTGAAGGCAGGAAAATGGGGTCCCTGTGTTGGACAGCAGGGGGTGCCCTTTCCCTTTGCTTTGTTGCCTGCCTGGCACTCCCTTCTGCATTCAGCCATTTTAGACAGATTGTTTTTGCTCCCAGCTAACTCCATTTTGTGTTAGTGACGCAGGAAAAAAAGAGTTGAGTCAGGGAGGAGCCTGGCTGGGAGAGAGAGGAGGGAGGGAGGGAGGCTGAGGCAAGGCTGCCTTACTCAGCGCTGTTCACCGGGGAGTCACCTTGCTGCAGGCTGCGGCATCCTGAACCCCCTGATGCTCAGGTCCCTGCCCAGCTGAGCCAAGCACAAGAGTGCCTGACACCTGGGCAGCTGCCAGCAGAGGGGGCAGGCTTTGCTACTCATCCAGGCCAGCCCCCTGCCTCATCTGGGATCTAAGCCTGAGTTTAGGTGTGGGTCCTGTTGCAGAAAGGGACCGTGGCGTGGCCAGTCGCAGATCAGGAAAGAAAGGTCCTCTTTGACTCACTTGCCTGACAATCAGATATCCTAAGGACTTTGGAAAACATTTCAGCTTAGAAACAGACAAACTTCACACTTTGGGAAGTGTAGAAAACTAAAGTCGAACACATACACATCTAGAATATACACACACTGGGGCTGGAGCCATAGTACAGTGGGTAGTTTGCCTTGCGCGCAGCCTACCTGGGTTCAACCCCTGTATCCCATATGGTCCCACAGCATCGCCAGGGAGTAATTCGTGAGTGCAGAGCAAGGAGTAACCCCTGAGTATCACCAGGTGTGATCCAAAAAAGCAAAAAAAAAAAAAAAAAAAACCAACATACACACACTGGCTGATGGTAGGGAAGTGCTACCAGGACGGATGGTAGACAGCTGCTAGGGTTCATGGTCTGTCTCTTAGTCAGTCGTTGAGAAAGAGGACCGAGACAAGGTAAGGAGAATATTTCCTAAAGGACAGGCAGCTGATAGAGCTTCTCACAGGGGCGAGAGGTGGGCTCAGACAACCCCCACAGAGTATGGGGTGAGGGCTCTTAGAAGCGGTGCCAGGACTCTCCCGGGCACGAGGCAGAATTGGCTCCTGGAACACAACAGGCCACTCTGGCTCAGCTGCCTCCCTGGGGTGCCCTTGGGTGGGCAGCGGTGATGTGGAGACCGCCTTCAGCACAGGGAACTAGGAGCAGAGTGTCAGGGTGCTTGTGTTCCTGTCTGCCGCGTCGCTGGTGCCCCTTCTCTCTTGTGTGTGTGTGTGTTTGTGTCTGGGTGTCATGGCAAGCTGATTTCCCGTGTCTCCATCACCTACTTGAAAAACCCACCTCAGGCCAGTCTTGTTACAGCTCCCTCCAGCAACCTCTTCTCTGCTACCCCACTTATTTTCAAGTCTGTCCCAGTAGTTAACATAACGTCTAATCTTTAAAGTAGTTCAAGATGTCATAAAACCAGGACTGAACAGAAAGAATGATGGGGTCAGAGAGATAGTAGGGTGGGTAGGGCACTTGCCTTGCATGTGGCCAACCCAGGTTTGATCCTCAGCACCACACATCCCAGATGTGACCCAAAAACCAAAACAATAAAAAGAGGGATTAGATTGTTGTTACCACGTGTAGGAAGGTCTTTAATATCAGCTGTGGCCTGGGGGGTATGACTCAGTGCTACAGTGCATGAGGCTTCTGTGAGGCCCTGGGTTCGCTCCCTGGCGTCACGCGGCCTCTTGAGCATCTCAGGGATAGCCCTGGATGCCCCCTGTACTGCCGGCGAGGCTGAGCAACCCACTCCTTGGGTCCTAGTACTGAGCTACCGGCTGAGTGCTGCAGGGAGTGCCCCCAGCGCCCTGAGCACTGCTTGGGAGGCAGCACCCCTCTCCCCAAATTACCAGATTATCCGTCACTTTAAGTTCCTCAAATTATTTTATAATAGTTTTTAAAAATCGTTATCAGAATCAAAGGGAATAAGTCTCTGTAAACTGTTGGTGGCTCTATAGCTTCTCCTGTGGCGTCTGCTTACTTTCTCTTCCTGTGCTTTGTTTATACACTTCATTTCTTTTTTGGTTTTGTTTTTTAGTTGTGTTTTTTGGGCCATACCTGGAGATGTTCAGGTGTTGCTCCTGGCTTTGCACTCTGGAATCTCACGGAGCTCTCGGATGCTAGCTCGATGCCAATCTAGGTCAGCTGTGTGCAGAGCAAGTACCCTACCCACTAGACTATCTCTCCAGCCCCTACAGACTTTTTTTTTTTTTTTTTTTTTGCTTCTGGCTCTGCACTCAGGAATTAATCCTCATGGTGCTGTGGGACCGTATGGGATATGGGGGGATTGAACCTAGGTCGGCAAATGCCATCCCTGCTATACTATCGCTCTGGCCCGCTATAGACTTAATTTTTTAAATTTTATTATACCACTGTGAGATACACAATTACAAAGTTGTTTATGATTAGGTTTCAGTCATACAGTGTTCCAGCACCCATCCCTCCACCAATGCACCCTTCCCTACACCAATATCCCCAGATTCCCCCCCCCACTCCTTCAGCCTGTGTAGACTTTATTTCTTGAGGAAAGAGGGAGATTCACTCAGATTGGGGCAAAGAATAGCGAGCTCAAGATGCATTCTCTTCATAGTCTTCAATCCTGTCTCAACTTCGCCTAGATGAGATGGGAGAGAAGTGAAGGGCAGGGCCCTACAATCTTCAGCCAGAGAAGGGGCTGTATCTCTTTCTAGGAGAGTGACTTGCTTTTCCCTTGCTTGTTACTCGGTCTTTAAAAAAGCCTTGCAGGAGTGATAGCCGGAGTGATAGCCCAGCGGGTAGGGTATTTGCCTTGGCGCGTGGCGGCCAGTGCTGGCCCGGTTCGATCCCGGCATCCCATATGGTCCTCCGAGCACTGCCAGGAGTAATTCCTGAGTCCAGAGCCAGGAAGTAACCCCTGAGCATTGCTGGGTGTAACCCAAAAAAAAGGCGTGCAAACTGCTCTCAGAGAGATCCTGGCTGTCGAAATGGACCGTGTTCTTTCCTATGAATTAATGGCTGTCTTTTAGTCCCTGGGACACCAGATTTATCTACTTTGTAATAACTGCATCCTAAGGGTGATTCTGGATCTTCAGCTTTTTTCCAGCATATTTTAAATTTTTTAAACTTAATTCGTAGCCTTCTCTCCCTCATTAGACCTAGTGAGTTAGTTTTCCAGTGGATGGTTTTATAGAAAGAAAAAATATAATGTGTTGGGGACAGGTCCATTTGCAGTGCTTTCAGGAGCTCTGGATTGTTGCATTCCTGCTCCTCCCCCAGACCTCTGTGGAGGTAAGCTGTGCATCTGGCTTGGATTAGATGATGAGATGGAAGTGTTTGATGGATGCTCTCTCCCTCTGATGCGGGCAGAGGCTCCGCCAGCAGCCTTAGCAGGCAGGCTTCCCCCCACCCTCCCCCCCCCCCAGGAGAGAGCACAGGTTACAAAGATCTCCTCGCTAAGACTGGGAGGGTCCTTGGAAACGAGACCTGCCTTATGCCCAGTTGGAAGCTGCAGAAGGGCCGAGAGCTGCCAAGAGGTCAGGACTGCAGCTGCAGGAAGGCGGCCCGCGCTGGCAGCTCCCACAGCCGACGTGGCGGTCGGTCACCAGGCAAGAGCTAAGGTGCTCTTCCCTCGCCGCAAAGGTGGTGTCAGCACCCACTTTTGTCTTTTTCCCCCTGTGACTTTCATATGACTCTTTCAAGTTGAAATTTTTTCAACCCTTAATGTCGTTTAAAATTCTTTTGTGTGTGTGTGTGTTTCTGTGTTTTTGGGCCACACCCGGCAACACTGGGTCTTCTGGCTCTATGCTCTGGGATTTCTCCTGGCAATGTTTAGGGACTGTGTGGTGCCACAATTGACCCCAGGTCTCCCGATCATTGCATGCACTCAGCCCTTGGAACTTCTCTCTGGCCCAGGACAAGAAAAAGTTAGAGGTGTTGTCCAGGATGCCTGGTCAGTGATAGTTCTTAAAATTTACTCTTCACTTCATTAATAAATCAGCTATAATTTAGCCATGTTTCTTCGTGGGTTTATTAACACTGTTTTGACAACAGTGTTGTGATTAGCATTGTATGTCCTTTTTCTCGTTTATTGCAGATTGAAGTGTACAAATACTGTCATAGGTCAGTGAATTTCCACAGTATCAAAAATGAAAATAATTCTGTACTAAGTTCTAGAAATTCCTTGCACACTCTCATTTACAACTGTTTTCCTTAACCCCCCCCGCCAGTGTTGACTTCGGACACTGTTCCCTTTCCCGGCTCCTGTCAGCCAGTGTCCTGACTGGTGTGTTCACGCCGGAGATGCACGCAGATAAGGACCTTCAGAATCGATTACCTTAGATCAGCATTTGTTGATACTGTGCCTTTTGATTCTTTTCCTTAGATAAATTCTCTCTCTCAGCCCTCTCCTTAGGCCACATCTGCATCTCTTGCCTGGAACACTAAACAATCCTTCCTAATTTTCACTTGATTGTATTTTTTTATAGCTTAGCTTTCTTTTTACAAGATGAATGAATTGTGTAGCTCTCCAACCTCCTCCTCTTCCTTGTTCTGCTGTTGATGAAGTGGCTGTGGTGCTGACCGGGCAGTGCACGTCAGGTCACGGTGCTGACATGGACAGCTGTGCTGCTCTCTGGGGCAATGACTTGTACTGCGGAGAGTGCAGACAGAGCCACAAGGAGCTTATGCCAGCACATGCAGGTCGCTGGGGATTTGAACTCATGACCGTGTGCTTGCAAGACAAGAGGCTAGGTCTCTGCTCTATTCCTCTGGGCTCTAAATACTACCCCAATTTTTTAAAAAAAATTTTTTTTCATCAGTTTTGTTGACAGCCATTTGTATTACAGAATGATACTTGAGTACTGTGTTTTTATCTCCTTCCTCTGTTTATAAATTAAAGATTGTTAAACTTCCTACTTCCTATAAAAGTGAGGGTATTGGGGCTAGAGAGATAGAACAGGTTTAAGCTGTATACCTGGCATGCGGAAGGCTCTGGTTCAGTCTGCAGCACTGTTTGGTTCCCTGAGCACCACCAGAGACTCCCCAAGCACTGCTAGAATGGCCCAGGTAATCCACGGGACATCAAGACCCAGGAATCACCAGGGGTGGTAGCTGGGCCCCTGAGCATTGTTTGAAAGGCACTACCATCTCCAAAAACCCAGAAAAAATTCAGTGAGGGGCCAGAGAGATAGAATAAGGTTAAGGCATTTGCCTGCACTCAGCCCTACCCGGAGTAAGCCCTGAACACAGCCGGATGAAGCCAGAAAACAAAGCAAATAAACACGTGAAATGAAGATGTCGATACCCACATTACTACCCTTTTTTCTCTCTAAATTTTCATCTGAGTTTTAGATCTCTGATGTTTTGATTATATGTGGTTAAATTGAACAAAAATGCAGAAAAGCCCTGCAAAGCAAGTGTACAGAGTGATTATTATACGCCAGATAGCATTGTAAGACCACGTGTCAGGCGGAAACTCCCCAGGAGCCTCCGCTTGCCCCTTCTCGAGAGGAGCCACACGCTGACGGATGGACCCGCACCCAGCCCCGAGCTCTTTCTGGTTTGTGACCTTGATGTTTTTTTGAAGAGTACAGACTGGTTGAATCTTAGACGGCTATTTCTTAGAATGTTCCCGTTTAGATTTTCTGATGTGTCCTCATGATTAGATTCAGGTTATACATTTATATATATATATATATATATATATATATATATATTTTTTTTTCATTTTGGTTCACACCCAGCGATGCTCAGTGGTTACTCCTGGCTCTGCACTCAGGAATTACTCCTGGCGGTGCTTAGGGGACCATATGGGATGCCAGGGGATCGAACCCGGGCCAGCGCAGGCCAGCCGTGTGCAAGGCAAACACTACCCACTGGGCTATCGCCCCCCCGCCCTTATATTTGTTTTTATTTTGCATGTTTGTTTGGACAGTTTTTAAAAAACCCAGTTGTCGTTATGTTCCATAACCTTCATGTGTAATATGTAATCACTTGATCACTTGAATCCTGTTATTCATCGATTTGCTCGAGCGGGTGCCAGTAACATTTCCATTGGACCCTATCACGTGCCAATGTAGCCCAATGGCATCTGGTTGATTCAGGAATATGAAGAGCCTCAAGCCGTTCCTTCAGGGTCTTGACAAGGAAGTCTGACCATCTTGTAGGTGGGCGGCCACGTGATCTTTTGACATCCCGTGGGATCCAGTCGGTAATGGCTCTAGTCCAGCGGTTGTCTCCAAATCGCATTACATGTACAGCCCATCTGATTTTCGATGCCTTGGCAAATGAGACAGCGTCCCTCACTCTGGAACAGCGACGGAGGTCAGAACTCCGAATTCTTTCTCTCACTTGAGTGAGGCGTGATATTCCAAGCATAGCTCTTTCAATTCCTCTCTGGGAGACCCGAATAGCATTCTCATCCTGCTTTCGTAGGGCCCAGGTCTCTGAGGCGTATGTTAATGCAGGAGAACGGGGAGTCAAAGAGATGTGCCCGGAGCCGGAGGTTCTTTGTCCTTTTAGCTATTTCTTCGATGCCTTTGAAGGCATTCCATGCCGCTCTCTTCCTCCTGCGCAGCTCAGGTTTTAGGTCGTTCATCATGTTGACTTCTCGACCTAGGTACACATAACTGCTGCATTCAGAGATGTTTGTTCCATTGAGAGTGAATGGGGCCTCAGGAACTAGTTCCTTTTTCATGAACATAGTTTTCTTCAGATTCAGCTGTAGACCTATCTTTCCACATTCTCGGTCAAAGTCAGCCAGCATTTGTGCCGCTTGGCTAATGTTTGGTGTTATTAGAACAATGTCATCAGTGAAGCGGAGGTGGTGTAGTTGCTGACCATCTATCTTTACTCCCATTTCTTCCCATTCTAATTGTCGCATGATGTTCTCGAGGGTGGCGCTGAAGAGTTTTGGTGAAATGGTATCACCCTGTCAAACCCCTCTTTTGACATCAATGATCACCTCTTTGTAGAATGGTGAGATCCTGGTGGTGAATCCATAATACAGCTCATGAAGGATCTTGATGTATTGGGTTTGAACACCCTGTTTGGCTAGGGCTTCGATGACCGCTTTAGTCTCCACAGAATCAAAAGGCTTTCTGTAAATCAATGAATGTGAGACAGAGCGGCATCTTGTACTCCCTACAAACCTCAATGAGCTTGGTTACTGTGTGGATATGGCCGATTGTGCTGAATCCTTTCCAGAAGCCAGCTTGCTCGCATGGTTGTCCTTCATCTAGTGTTCTGCCAATCCTGTTCAGGATGACTCGTGTAAACAGCTTGTAGATGACGGACAACAGGCAGATGGGGCGATAGTTGCCGATGTCGTGAATGTCTCCCTTCTTGAACAGTAGAATTGTCCTGCTGGTTTTCCATTGGGAGGGTACCTTGCATTCGGACAGGTAGCGTGTGAAGAGCCTAGCTAGTGTTTTGATGAGTACCGACGGCAGATTCTTCAGGTGTTCGGGTCTGACTTTGTCTGGGCCTGGTGCTGTTCCCTTCTTTACCAACAAACCGGCATGTCAGATTTCAGAAGGGAGAACGTTGGGAATGACATATCCATCCTGTGGAATTTGGTATGTGGGCAGGTGGATGTGGCTATCAAAGAGATTTGAGTAGAAGTCCTGGATAATCTTCTCCATTGCCTTTCTGGAAGATGTGATAGATCCATCAGGGTGCTGGAGGGCAGTCATCGTGGTCTTATAGTTGGTGAAGGACAGGCGGGCAGTGCGAATGCTTTTCCCGGCTTCTGCTGCATCTTCCAGTATTTCTGCTCTTCTGTCTTTGAGGTCTTCTTTTATCGCTTCTTTGCACCTTTTAGCAAGCTTGGACATTAACATTTGGTCTCCTGAGGCTCGCGCCTTGCCACGTTGGCGAATGAGCTCGAGAGTTTCTAAAGACAAGCGTCCTTTTGAGTCTTTCTCTCTCTCGGCATTCTTCGCACAATCATGGAGGTGCTGAACCAGTCGGTTGTATTCTTCATCGATGTCGTCAATGGTGGTATCTTCCCATGTTGCTGCAATGGTGCCAAAGAGTTCCCAGTTGGTGGTCATTCTGGGAGTTCTCTTCTTAAACTTTGCAGCCTTTTCTCCCTGTTGCGGGAAATAGAATTTTGCACGAAGGAGACGGTGGTCCGATCCTGTTTGGAATTTGGGGACGACAGCAACATCGGTTAGACAAAACCGTCGATTGAAGATGATGTGGTCAATTTCATTGTGGAACTGTCCACCAGAAGATTCCCATGTCCAACGTTTCGCTTCAGCCTTCCTGAACTGTGAGTTCCCATGAATGGTCTTGGTGGACATGATGAACTCAGATAGTCTCTCACCGTGTTCATTCCATTCTAGGCCATGGGTTTCGATGTGGAGTTCTTCAGCCGATCTTCTCGGTCCTATCTTGGCATTAAAATCACTGACTATGATCTTGTAGAGGTGTGATCTTTTTTATAGAACTCCTCCAGTTCCATGTAGAATTTCTCAGTTTCATCTCCTTTGTATGTGGATGTTGGTGCGTAGACAATGAAGATAGAAAATTGCTGGCAGTAGGCCACATCTCTTCAAATGTAATCGTCCTATCCGGTTTGTTAGGCATTCAAATGAATCAAGGCGGCCATGTTCGTGTTGACAAGGACACCAACGCCACCGGCGCCTATTTCGGTCGCATGTTCCAAGGAACAATTCTTCTCCGGTGTCAAATACAGCATGATGCAACTGACGCCTCCTCGTCTCAGTCAGACCAATGATGTCGTACTTGATCTTTTTGCGCTTGCACCATCAGATCCTCAATATATGCTTCTGATGCCAGTGTACGTGCATTGAAAGTACAGACAGTCATTTTAGTCCTTCGTTTTGGCAGCCTAGGACGGCCGTGAAATTTTATCAGGCACTGCTTGTTCGCCTTTCTTACTGCTGCCGTATTAAGGGCTCTTTCGGGTCAGGAAAATAAACATTTTTGATACTGGTTTTGGCATATCGAACATGCATCGGACAGCTTGCCAGGCTCTGCCGTGTGGGCACTATACTCTCATTACTTTGTGGGGCTCTCTCTGAGGGGTGGGTAGAATATTCACAGCAATTTGGAGGTAAATCGCGCGCAACGGGAAAGCTGGTTTCTGCTCTGCCTGTATCTGTATCTGTGGGGGAGAGACAGAGGGGCTGGAGAGATAGGCCTCAGCAACAACCGCGCAGCCATTACCTGGAGGGGACACGCTCAGACTTCAGTAATCCTGGATCTGCACATGATCATGTCTGATCCACCAATACAGAGCGTGTGAAGTACAAGGAGAGTTCCTGACAACCTCCAAGTGCCATACAACAATATGTAATATGATGACTTAAAACATTTTTATTTCAACCCACTGTCCTATTCTGTCCTTTCTGTTTGTTGCATCCATTCATCCTTTCTGTTTTGTATCATTTGCTATTTCATTCTTTTCTGTTTTCTGACTGTGTATGTCTATGTAGGTGTGTTTTATATGCTAAGGATAAAATTCATTCCCTCACATTTGCAGGACTATATATACCATCAGGCACATCCCTAGTAGCATATTCTGATTTCTTTTTACTTTCGTGTTTTGTTTTGTGGTTTTTGGGTCACTTCTGCCTGTTCTCAGGGCTTAATCGCTGGCTTTGCACTCAAGGGTCACTCCTGGCAATGCTTTGGGAACCAGGTACATTGCTGTGAATAGAACCCACGTTGGCCTTACGTTATAAGGCAAGTACCTGCTCTCTGTACTATCACTCTGGCCCCTGATTTCTCTTTATTTGGGGAAGCTGTGCTGGGAGCTATTCCTGGCTCCGTGCTTAGGGATTGCTCCTAATTGTCCTCAAGAACGATGCAGTGCCAGAGTTGAAATTGGGTTCAGAATATAGTTCTGGTTTCTCTCTGGACTCCAGAGTTATTTGGATATTCAATATCCAGATAGGTGGGAGTTTTCTACTTACCCTCCCTTTTTTTTTCCAACTTAATACTACTACTAGAATTTCAACTTTCTGTCCTTTGAAATTGGATGAAGCTTGACTTTACTCAGCATAGGGTGTGCTGTGTGCATATGAAAAAATGGTTTTATTTGCCATTGTTGGGTGCATTGTTTTCAAGTATCAGTTAGGTCAAGTTTGTGAGATGTGTTCACATTTTCTGTATTATTTCCAAGTTTCTGTCTGCTGTCTAATAAGTTACGTATAATAGGGTGTTAAGTTCTCCACAGAAGACACACCTTGGAGATATCGCAGGTTTGGTTCCAGATCACTTATGTAAAACAGATATTGCTGACAATCAAGTCACACACGTTTTTTTTGTTTCCCCAGTCCATACAAAAATTATATTTGTGGGGCCATGGTTATAGATCAGGGGTCACGGGCTTTCTTTGCATGTGTGAGGCTCTGAATTCAATTTATCTCTCTCTCTTTCTCTCTCTCACTCACTTTCTCTCTCTCTCTCTCTCTCTCTCTCTCTCACACACACACACACACACACACACACACAAAAACAGATGGTATTTACAGGTGCCCAGAAGATGACTCAGTGGCTCAAGTGCTTACCACAATGCAAGGTGACAAATTCAACCCCCATTCATACATGGAAGCAGCCTTAACAGTTCTGCTATTTGGGGATCCCAGAGTAGTATATGGGTTAAGATGCTGTTTTACAGCCAATCCCAGTTCAGTCTCTAGCACCACATAGTTCCCTGAGTACCCCAGAATGTGATTCTAGAGACCCCAGAGCACTGCCAGCGTGGCTCAGGCAGCAATATATCCTTGAGTCCCTGCATTTGACTGTCAGCCCCATCGGCCCAGATGCTGCCACATGTGCTAAGGCAGCCCAGCCCAAACAGCCCCACTGTCTGCAGATCCCTGGTGAGGGGAGGAAGAAGATGTCATATGTCTGCAAAAATAAACCAGTGTAGGGCCGGAGCGATAGTCCAGCGGGTAGGCGTTTGCCTTTCACGCGGCCGACCTGGGTACGATCCCCGGCATCCCATATGGTCCCCCGAGCGCCACCAGGAGTAATTCCTGAGTGCAGAGCCAGGAGTAGCCCCTGAGCATCGCCGGGTGTGACCCAAAAAAGCAAAAAAAAAAAAAAAAAAAAAAAAATAATAATAAATAAATAAATAAAAATAAATAAACCAGTGTAATTAATGTGCTTATTGGTAAAAATATAAACTATCATCTTTAGCCTAGAGGCAGTTGATAATATTCTTGCTGGTGGAGGTTCTTCCATCAGTGTTCATGGCTGCTGACTCAACAGAGTGGTGGTTGATGAAGGCAGAAATGTTTAGGGTCATTTTTAAAACTGCAGGGCCAGAGAGACAGTACAGGATGTGGGACTTGCCCTGTATGCGTTCAACCTGGGTTCGATCTCAGTACTCCATCTGGTGCTGGGAGACTACCAGATGTGGTCTCCAAGCAAAAAAAGTTACACAGGGGCAAGCTTGAAAGAACCCCACTGTCCTGAAGACAGAAATGTAGTATGCTAAATTAAACTGAAAGGCCAGGAGTAATATTTTATTTATCTATTCATTTATTTATCCATTCATTCATTCACTCATTCAATTTTGGTCTTTGGGACACACCCAAAAGAGCCAGGGCTGATTCCTGGCTTGGTGCTCAGGGATCACTACTGGCCATGCTCAGGGGACCATATGCGGTGGCAGGGATAGAACCCTGGCCAGTTGCCTTCAAGGCAAGTGCTTTACCCACGACACTATATATCCAAAGCCCAGAATTAACACCTGGCAGTGCTCAGCCCTTCCTCCTGGCTCTGCTCAGGGGTCACTTCTGTGGGGTTGGGGACTGTCTGTGGCACTGGGATTAAATCCTGGCTGCCATACTGTCTTTTCTAGACCTGGGACTTTGGTCTTTCTTGGGTCTCATTCATTCATTCATTCATTTAGCTTTTGGGGGTACTTTGAAAGACTATATGAAGAGCCCCACTGACCTGCTCCCCAGTGAAACTGCCACGTTTATTTTTTTCCCCCCAACAGAATTGATTGGGGTTAGGAATTAGTCCCAATCAATAGGACTAAGAATAGGGAGGGCTCGTGCCTGAGCACAAAGGAGGCAACAGGACAGAGCATCACAGTTGGCTCCCGAACAGCAGAAGAGCCTATCACAGCCCGGCTCATGCGGCGGCCAAGTGGCCACGTGGTTCATCAATAAATGCTGGATTTAGAAGTGGCTACAAGAGTATGCCACCTGTATGGCAGGGCCTGGCAAGCTACCCGTGTCGTATTTGATATGCCAAATACCAGTAACAATTATAGACCTCATTCCCATGACCTGATGGAATGGTTTGAGGCTCTTTATGTTCCTGGAGCAAGCAGATGCTCTTGGGCTCTACTAGCATGATACAGGACATATGGAGATGTTACTGGTGCCTGCTCGAGCAAATCGATGATGAATGGGAAGACAGTGATACAGTGATACATTTAGTGCATGAAATTACTGTATTTTTTACCTTATTGCCAATTAAGGGCAACTGTTCTCTGTTTTGGGGGTTTCACCCAGCAGTGCTCAGAGGGCTTCCTAGTTCAGGGCTTAGGTGCGTGGGTGAGCATGTGGTGCCCCAGGAATGAGCCCCAGGTCTCCCACATGCACACATATGCTGCAGTCCATTGAGGTGAGTGTTTGGCCCCATAAAGGCTACTTTTTTTGTTTGTTTGTCTATTTTTTTTTTTTGGAGTCACATTCAGCATACTCAGGAGTTACTCCTGCCTCTGCACTCAGGAATTACTCGTAGCGGTGCTTAGGGGGCCATATGGGATGCCAGGGATCGAACCCGGGTCAGCTGTGTCCAAGGCAATGAATGACCTACCTGCTGTACCCACTGTACTATCGCTCCAGTTTTGTTTTTGGGTCCCCCGCATAAAGGCTACTATTTAAAGACCATTTAGAAGCAGTCTTAATTAAAGGCAAGTAGCACATGATGTATCTATTCAAGGAGATATACAGAAATTCAGACATTGATGAGTTTCTGATATTTGTGCCGGGATCACACCCCCGCCCCCTCTGCCACCTTCACCATGTGGCAGCTCCATTCCAGGTGGCTGCATCCAAGAACACAAGCTCCGTCTCTTTTCAGGCTCAGTCTGAACAATTTTTCTCCCAGAAAGGCAGCAATTTCTCATCTGCCCCAGAAAAGACCTCTGTGGTTAAGAGATGAGGCTCCGAGGCTCCTTCCACACCCGCGTCTCCTGAAGTGGAGCTGTCTTGGGTGTGATGCCTGAGGGTGCTGGGGGGCTCATGGCTCTTCTCTCTCCCCTTGGAGGCAGTGATTGTCCAGGTTAGACAATATTTTAGGCCATAAAACAAATTTGCACAAATTGAAAGATACAAATAACAGAAAATATGGTCTCTGCACATGATGGAATAAAATTGAAATAGCAACAGAATTTTGGGAGGCTCATTAATCTGTGAAAATTCAGCACCGTATTCCTAAATAACTGCATGTCAGGAATAAATTAGGAAGGAAACCAATAATGAAACACACATGAAACTTTATGGGGCTCAAAATGTGCTTAAAAGAAAAGTATAGATAGAAATTCTACATTAAGGAAGATTCTCCTAAAATCAACAAAGTTCCACTTTAAGACACTGAGAAAAGGACTCAGTTGTTGGCTGAAAAGGCTGGGGAGCAGAAAGCCCCAGGCTCCAATCCAGCTTTGCTGGAGCCCTCTCCCCCAACACTACCCACCTCTGCCACTCCACCCCCACAAACCCACAAAGACGGCTCTTATTTTATTTATTTATTTATTCATTTATTTATTTATTTATTTATTTATTTATTTATTTTGCTTTTTGGGTCACACCGGCGATGCTCAGGGGTTTCTCCTGGCTCTGCACTCAGGAATTACTTCTGGCGGTGCTCGGGGGACCATATGGGATGCTGGGGATCGAACCCAGGCCGGCACAGGCCGGCCTCGTGCAAGGCAAATGCCCTACCCGCTGGGCTATGGCTCCAGCCCCAAAAGACACTTTTAAAGAAGAGCAAACTAATCCCATAGCAAGTGAAAAGAAAATAATAAATACCAGCATAGACATTAATAGGCACTAAACAGAAAAAGTATCTGGTTCATTGGAAATGATGAGCAGATGATAAGTCTATAGCCAGAATGACCCAGGGGCAGGGGTGGGGAGACAAATTTCTAGGATCAGAAATGAGTGAACAAGACTGCCAAGTCTCAGAAATAGAAGGGACTGCCGGGCTGGAGAGAAGACCCAGGGGTTACACTGTTTGCGGGGCATGTGGCTGCTCCCAGTTCAGTTCCCAGCACTGCACGGTCCCCTTGACATCCAGCAATGATCCCTCAGTGCAGTTAGTAGTCCCTGGGGACTGACAGGGCCCACCCCATTCCCCAAAGAAAGGAACTACCAAAGATAGAAGAACAGTTAACAATTATTGTCAATAAATTAAATTCCCAGATAGCTACACCAAAAGTAATTCACAAAGAAATACTATCTGAATAGACCTCTACCAAGAAATTGGATCATTAGTGTTTTTAACTGCTCCATAATAAAAGCATCAGCTCAGATGGCTCCACTGCTAAATTCTACTCTACATTTAAATAATACAAATTATTTATAAACAAGGAATAGAAAGTGAGGGCAGTATATTTGTCAGGCCTGTATTTCTGATACCAAGACAATGACTTTTTTCTTTTAATTCTGAGTAATATAGCTTATGAATATTGATGTAAAAATGTTCAGTAAAGTGTTAGGAAACTGAATCTAGCAACATACAAATAATTATACATGATTGTCTTGTGGAATAAATTCCCAGGGTGATGAGTCACAAGAGTGATTTAGCACTTATTACTCAGTGAAATTCATCATATCAGTGGGAAATAAAGAGAAAAATCACATGATCATCTTGTTAAAAATCACAAATAACATTTGATAAATCCAACTTCCTTTCATTATTAAAGATATAAACTAGAAGTGGTAGGAAATTGCTTCAACCTGACAGATGGATATGAGGAAAAACAAAATTTGGATCATGTTTCATAGTGGAAAGACTTAAGGCTTTGTCCTGAGATCAGTAGCAAGAAAAAGGATTTCCACTGTTTCAATTTCTGTTTAGCATTGTTCTAGCCAGGGCAGTTAAGGCAAGAAAAAGAAGTGAAAGGCCATAAAGGTTGCAGGGAGGAGCCCAGCGTTGCTCAGAGGCTGTTCCTGGGTACTCAAAGGGCCTGTGTCTGGCTTGAACCCAATCAGCTGCTTGCTAAGCAAGAGTGTTTCTGTGCTCCCTCCTGTGCTCCCCACCTCCCCCACCCCATCAGGATCTCTTTTTCTTTTTGGGTCACACCCGCAATTCCAGGGGTTACTCCTGGCTCTTCACTCAGGAATTACTCCTGGCCGTGCTTGGGGACCATATGGGATGCCAAGGATCGAACCCGGGTTGGCGCGCATGCAAGGCAAACACCCTACCCACTGTACTATCGCTCTAGCCCCCATCAGGATCTTTGAGAAAGAATGGGGCCAGAGCTATAGGACAGGTTTGAGGTGTATGCCTTACTGTATCTCTGATACCACACAGTTCCCCAAGCACCCACATAATCCTCAGCACAGCAGGGGCTGCACATTGAACTGCTAGTTCAGTTGGCCAAGAGTGACTGGCTCCAGTCCCCAGCCCCCAAGAAAACTATATCATCATCTCATGTGTGGGAACTCCTGAAAACTCTTGGTAGTAAAAAGTCTAATAATTGTGTTCCTGTGCATTTTCAGCATACAGTCTGAAACCAAAGTAAGAAAGCAAGTCCATCTGTAATAGCATTCAAAGGACAAACTGTTTAAGGGCTAGGGAGAGAGCTTAGCATCGGGTCACATGAGCCCCAGAGGATGGCTCCATAGCCAAGGGTGCCAACCTTGCAAGTATGAGGCCAAGAGCTTGACCCTTTGTGTGCCCACACTTGCTAAGTGGTCCTTATCTGCTGTCTGGTATCTCTCACACCTAAACATAGTCTCTGGACTCTGGCATGTGTGGCTTGCACACACCTTGCTGTGGGCATGTACCTTAATTTAAGGTGCTGTGCAGGCACAGTGGCCAGGAGTGAACCCTGGTGAGGATGCTAAACAGAATGTATGTAAGCACCACAACTAAATATACAGGCTGGGGAGAGCTCAAATGCAGGAGTGCATGCTAAGAGGCCACATTCAGTCACTGCTCTGCCTGCGCGGTTGCCCGAGCACTGCCCAATGCAACTCCCAAGCTTCCAGGCATTCCCAAGGTGTACCTGCACCACCCCACCCACAGTAGAACCCCAAGTAACAACTAGATGAGTGCAGTCCTTAGCAGAGACTACTACCAAGTGTGCATGCACAGCCACCAACGTGTGTGACCCTTGGTGAATACCACAAGCAAGGGTGTGTATTCCACCATCACAATAGCACGAAAGCTGTGTGGGAGGGATTGGGTTTCATTGCAGTTAAGAGCATTTGTGCTTCAAAGGATAATACCAGAATGGGGGAGAGGGGAGACACAGAGTGGGATTAAGTATTTACAGATTGGACCAGGGAGATGGCTCAGAGGGTTGTAGTATATATTTTGCATTTGGGAATTCGACCTAGCAGTGCGTGATTCCCTGAGCACCACCAGCTATGGATCCCAAATATATACAAATTATATCTATCAAATATATGTGTATACCTGTGTATATTTATACTGATGTGCACAAATTATATGCACAAGTATATACATGTATATCAAATAGATTTACAAATCATGTAACTGCATTAAAGTTTATGAAGGATATTTGTCTTGGGTTCCCTTTTTGTATGTATTTCTCTTGTAAGAGGATAATATTAAATATCATAAAATGAACTGGGAATTGCTCCCTCTTATAATTTGGAAAAGATTATATATAAATATATTTTACTTTTTCTTTAAATGTTTGGTTGCATTCTTTAGTGAAATCTTAGGAGCCAGGAGTTTTATTTTTTCAGAAACCTTTTTCTTTTCCTTCTCTTTTTTTTTCTTTTTTGGGTCACACCCAGCGATGCTCAGGAATCACTCCTGGCGGTGCTTAGGGGACCATATGGGATGCTGGGATCAAACCTGGGTCGGCTGTGTGCAGGGCAAACGCCCTCTCCACTGTGCTACCACTCCAGCCCCTTCAGGAACCTTTTGATTATGAATTCTGTTTTTCAGATGATTTGAATCATATACATGTTATCTCTTAGATCTTGTTGAGTTTCAGTAATTTGTGGTTTTGAGAAATGGTCTGTGTCCTGTAAAATATCCAATTTATGGGTGCAAAGTTTAAATAGTCCTTTATCTTCCTCGTAATAATTGTAGCACCTTTAGTGATATTCCATCATTCTTATTTTTAGTGGTATATGAATTCTCTCTTTTGATCTTAATAGTGTTTTTACAGATTTATTTATTTTATTTGGTCTTTGTAAAAATAGCTTGTTGCGTCATTGCTTTTTTTGTTTTTTGCTCTGTTGTTTTCATGTGATTGATTTTTTTTTTTCAGTCCTTTCTGCTTGCTTTGAGTTTTTTTTTTAAATGTTAGCTCAGGACTTTATTTTATTTTATTTTATTTTATTTTGCTTTTTGGGTCACACTCAGCAATGCTCAAGGGTTACTCCTGGCTCTGCATTCAGGAATTACTCCTAGCGGTGCTCAGGGGACTATATGGGATGCGGGGTTCGAACCCGGGTCAGCCGCATGCAAGGCAAATGCCCTACCCATTGTGCTATCACTCTGGCCCCTTGCTTTGAGTTTACTATTTAATGTCTTTAAATAAGAAATTAGATTACTGATTTGAGATCTTTATTAAACTTTTATTGTAGTCTTTTCTCTGTATTGCTTTATCTTTGCCCCATATATTTTATTTAATATGTTGTTTTTCCATTCAGTTGTATTCCTTAAATTTTCTCTTTGAGGGCTAAAGTGATAGTACAGCAGGTGGTGTGCTTGCTTTGCACACAGCCCACCCAGGTTTAGTTCCCAGCACCACATATGGTCCCTTGAGTCCACCAGTAGTGACCCCTGAGTGCTGAAAGCAGTAAACCCTGAACACTGCCAGATATGGCCCTCCCAAAACTAAATAAATAAAGTAGCTCTTCTAAATACATTATTTAGAAGTGGCTCTTTTTTTCTAGACATTTGAATATTTTGTTATTGATTTGAAGTTTGATACTTTTATGTCTAGAGAATTTGCTGTATTATTTCAGTTCTTCAAATTTGTTGAAATTAATTTTATGACCTAGAATAATTCTTGGTGAATATTCAATGAACATTTGAAAACATTTTTACTCTGTTGTTGAATGAAGTGTTCTGTCTACAGATTTTCCTTTAATCCTTTTACTTTGTAAATAGCCTGCCTATTTCTTTGTACTTGGCCAACTCTTGTCGCTAGGCTATCGTTGGGTTCAATTCTCTCAGCTGGTGTTTGTGTCCTTGTCCTCTCAGCTAATGAACAGTGATGCAGTGGCCCAGGAATGTCTTGGCCCAAATCACTTGTGGCGGTCTTGTAGCCTGCCCCAACCAGAGCCAATGTTTTGGGCTAGATCAACCCTTGTGGTTCACAGGATGCACCTGAAGAACAACCATCTGGAAACTTTGAAAATACAAGGCTTATTACTCACAGGTCCTGGTAGATACAGTAGCTCATCTGCCCCCAAAGGGAACGGTTGTAGGTAGAAAGGGAATTTTAAAAGGGTGAGCCTGGAGTTTTGCGTCAATGGACTTGAACATAGGATATAGAGTATTTCAAAGATCATCTGCTTATTAGTGACTAACATAAAAACAGGGGAGTTAAGCTGCAGGGGAGAGGGAAGAGCAGGGTTCAGATAGTCACTCAGGGTTGCTTCTTTTTTGTTTTGTTTTCTTTGGGGTTTATACCCAACAGTGCTCAGGGCCTCCTCCTTGCTCTGCGCTCAGGATCCCTCCTGGTGGACTCGGGACCATATGAAGTGCCTGGGATTGAGTCCAGGTCAGCGGTATGCAAGGCAAGCTCTCTACCTCTTGTCCTATCTCTCCAGCCCCTGGGTTGTTTGTCTTTTTAAGTTCCTCCCCTTCCTTTTCCTTGCTGTTTGGTGCCACGAATCACACACTTGGTTGTGCTGCTCTCTCACTTTTAGTTGGCATCATGTGTGTACAGCCCACTCAGTGATGCGGGCTGGTGTTGTGGATCAAACCTGTGATCTCACACATGCAGGGACACTGCCCTGCCACTGAGACGTAAAACTTCCTGGGAAGAACAGCTTGGCTCTTGACCTAGTTATGTGGTTGTCAGTATATTTACTTTTCTTCATTTTTTTTAATTTATTTTTCTTTATTTAAACACCGTGATTTGCAAAGTACAAAGTTTTTCACATACAGTTGTTAGAAACATTCATCATTCAGCATCAGTGCCACCACCAGTGTGCTCCCACCACCACCACAGAGCCTTATTTTCCAACTACCCCTACCCCATGCCTGCTCCCCTAACCGGCACTAGTTATGTTGGCCATTACAGCCCAAATAGGGGAATGGTATTGGTAAAGTCATGACTTTTCTGGATTGTTATGTGCAATTCTGGCCCATTTGTGTTCCTGCATTCACTTTCTGAATTTCTAGAATGTACTGGGAGTCTACTAGTCAACCCCAAATGTCCCACCACTGTACCTATGGACAACACTTATTTCAAATTTTTCTCAACCTCTGTTTTAGCCTGTCCTAAGCATATACTGAATAATCTATTCTGTGTTGCTTGTTGGAGCTAATTTGCTAAATTTTAGGTTGAGGAATATATTAGAAGAAAGTCAGTGAAGATTAAATCTCCCAATGGATCCATTGGGCCATTTTAGCCCGCTGTATAAGAAATTACCGGTATGTTCCCACAGAACAGATACTGTGAACACACTTGTGTGCCCCATACTTAATCCTATCAGATATGATGGGATACCTGGAAAATCAGTAGTATTTTTATTCAAGATGGATATGTTTGAATCAGGCCTCAGCAATGAAAGCGTGATGTCAGACACTTACCTTACATTAATTGGTATGTTTAGATTATTTATAAGTGAAAGGTGGTGGCCAGGGATCACTGTGTTTGCTTTTCATGTGTGGGACCCTGGCTCCCATCTTCGGCACTGCAGAAAAAAAATGTCAGGTGTGTGTGTGTGTGTGTGTGTGTGTGTGTGTGTGTGTGTGTGTGTGTGTGAGAGAGAGAGAGAGAGAGAGAGAGAGAGAGAAGAAAATTTTTTTTTTTTTTTTTTTTTTTTGCTTTTTGGGTCACACCCGGCGATGCTCAGGGGTTTCTCCTGGCTCTGCACTCAGGAATTACTCCTGGCGGTGCTCGAGGGACCATATGGGATACCGGGGATCGAACCCTAGCCGGCAAGGGCCGGCGCGTTCAAGGCAAACGCCCTACCCGCTGGGCTATCGCTCCGGCCCAGAATGAGAATTATTGACAGGACTTACGTGTGGTTTTGTTGAACATTTGGGGCAGGGTTGAACAAACCTGCCCATGCTCAGAGACTCTCCCGCTGGTGACTGGGGACCCGTGTGGTGCCGGAGGTGACAGCAGGCACTCGAGCGTGCAGAGGATGCGCCCCACCCCCAGCATATGTTATGTGCATTTCTGTCACCCCAGCGAGCTGTCTCTCTGACTCCCTTCATCCATTTCCCAATGAAAAGCTTTACTGCGGTGCTCGCCAGTGATGGTCCTCGAGCAGGGCTTGCACCCATGCTCCCCACTGCCTCACTCAGGTGTGGTACACACATTCTGGGTGTTGTGCTCATCCCTTCTGGGTGATCAAACACTTCAGTTGTGGTGCTCACACACGCGCCCGTGAGCACGTAAAAAAGATGGTGCTAGCACGTCTTTTTAGCTCTGTATTTGCCTGGGGTTGCACCCTTTCAGTTTGGTGCTTACCTACATGTCATTCCCAAGATCTCAGTTGGCACAACTGCCAGGCACAAGTGATTTGCTCTCATTCAGCACATGCAGCTGCTTCAGTAACTGAACTCAGGGTCTAATGCTTGCCCTGAACTATTTTTTTTTTTTTTTTTTGGGTCACACCCGGCAATGCTCAGGGGTTTCTCCTGGCTCTGCACTCAGGAACCACTCCTGGCGGTGCTCGGGGGACCATATGGGATGCCGGGAATCGAACCCGGGCCGGCATGGGCCGGCCACGTGCAAGGCAAACGCCCTACCCGCTGGGCTATCGCTCCGGGCCCCTGCTCTGAACAATTTTGAAGGCTCCTTTTTATTTGCGTGTAATGCCTGAGAATATCACTTATGTTGTTTGCTTAGACAATGCTCTAGTTAGGAAAGTACATGTTATTCTATCAGTGTTTGACCAATTTGAGTGAAATATAGAAACTTTACCGTCAGATAATCTCTTTAAACTACCGGTTTGTTTTTCTTTATTGGCTTTTTGGGAGCTACACCTGGCGATGTTCAAGGGCTTCTCCTAGCCCTGCACTCAGGAATTACTCTCAGCGGTGCTCAGGGGAACCATATCGGATGCTGGGGATAGAACCCTGGTTGGCGGTGTGCAAGGCAGACACCCTACCCACTGTACTGTCACCCCAGCTTTTCAATATAGTTGTATTTCTCTACGTGGTTCTAGTTGTATTTCTCTACGTGGTTCTAGTTGTATTTCTCTACGTGGTTCTACTCCATTTGGTAGGAACCCCCCCCCATGCTTGTCCGTCATCTTCCAGCTTTATTGAATTACTAGTTCTAGTAATTGTCTTGAGTTTTTATGTATAGTCATATCTTCTCCCAGAATGGCATTTCCATCTATAATATGTACCTTTTGCTTTTTTTTTCATTGCCAGGAAAATAGAGTTGAGTGTGCTTTTCTGATTTACAACACCAATGCTGAATGTTTGTCTTTTCACTATGTCAGTGTGAAATAGAAGATTAATTTGATTTTCCTTTTGTGACACACTCCAGTTGTTTTAAGTATCCATTTTTTTTCTGACTCCCCGTAGTTTTTTATATTTTCTTTTTACCTGCCTCTCTGACTCCATCTTCCCCTTTGCCTCCTCATGTCAACAGTGCTAGCCATAGTGACTGTTTTTCTTTTCCTTCAGAACATTGGGCGTGTGTCTGTTTCAGGACTTTCCTTCTTTTCCCTTTGCTTGGTTGCTTCAGTTTCTGCCCCCAGCATGTGATTTGCTCTCATAAGGGGTCATCTTCATTTTTAGACCTTCCCCGATCATTCCCTCTTTAGTTGTAACCCACTTTCCCATCAAGTACTCCACTCTTCTTCTTAGTTGATTTTCTTTTTAGCATTTACAGTCGTCTGATAATAAACTTTCGTTAATTAACTTGATCTATTCACTGGCCCTAAGACTAACTTCCTGGTTTTTGTTTGGTTGGTTATTGGGGCCACAACCAGAAGTATTTATTCTTGGCTCTGCATCCAGATCACTCCTGATGGGGCTCAGGGAACCATATGGTTGCTGAGGATCAAACCCAGATCTAGCCATTATACAGCTGCATGCAAAGCAAGCACCCCACCTAAAAGCACTATTTCTCCAGCTCCATAACCTTCTTGTTTTTATGAATAAAGTTTGGTGTGAATCTGCCCTTTCCTTTATGTATTGCCCGTGGCTGCTTTTGAGCAGTTGAAATAGACCATATGGCGTACAGAGAATAAAATATTTACTGTCTTGTTCTTCATAGAAAGTTTGCTGCTCCGTGCCCGGAGGTAGGATGAGTGGCAAAGCATTATTATTAGCCGTTAAAGACATGAAAGCAAAATATTTACTGTCAGCAGAATGGGGGTAGTCAGTAAGAGCAGGTTGAGTGGTCAAAGAGGAAGTTAGCTTGGAAGAATATAAATAGGAAGTAGAGTGCCATTCTGGCTGGGAAGCTGGGGCAGTAATTTAGTAAGGGACAAATTTGTCTTGTTTTTAATCAGACTTTTCTAATCTTTTTTCCTGCTAGCCAAGAAGGATCAAGAGGGCGGAGAAGAAAAGAAATCTGTACAAAAGAAAAAAGTGAAAGAATTAAAGGTGTTGGATTCAAAAACATCCCAGAATCTCTGTGAGTAATTCTGTGATTCCAACTGTTTGAAGTGTGAAGGAATTCTTTTAAGAGCTTAATTCTGATAAATCTGAGGTTCCTTTTTTTTAAAAAAAAAAAACTTTATTTAAACCCATGATTTACAAAGTTTCTCACAGTACAGTTGTTAGAAGGATTCATCGTTCAACACCAATCCCACCACCAGTGTGCCCCCACCACCACCTCATTTCCCACCACCCTCCAACCCCATGCCTGCTCCCTTAGCCAGCACTAATTATATTGACTATTACAGCCCATATAAGAGAATGGTATTGGTAAAGTCGTAACTTATTTTCTGAGTTGTTATGTGCGAGTCTGACCGATTTCTGTTCTTGCATTCACTTTCTGAGTTACTGGAACATAGTGGGTTTCTACTAGTCAACTCCATCCCCACACCACTGCACCTATAGACAAACTTATTTCAAATTTTTCTCGACCTCTCATTTGAACCTGTCCTAAGCATACCCTGAATAATCTATTCTATATTGCTTTTGGGGTTAATTCTCTAAATATGGTCAATGACTGTGTTCCTAGACTAAAGTCTGTGGAGATTATTAAACCTCCATTGTGCCATTTGAGCCCACTGTGTAGGAAATTATCGATATGTGCCCACAGACCACACATCGTGCCCACATCCTTGTGATTGTATGCCCCATATTTAAGTCTATGAAATGTGATGGGATACCTGGTGCATCAGCATAACAGGCTGTGAGATATCGGCGCAGCTGCGAAACAGCCGCATGCCACAGGGAGAGCCATCAGCAGCTCTTCCGTGCATCTGAGTCCCTGGATCGTGGCCAACTGTGCTGGCAGCAGTTCTGGGCAGGCCCACCAGGCCTTCCAGAGGGGACCGAGATGGGGAGAGGGGCCCCAGCTCCAGGTCCACAGAAGTCCTGTGTGTTTAGCCGCAGAGACCCGCATACCTGGGCTTGAAATTGGCTTCTCTCTTGGGTGGAGATCTGATGAGCTCTGGAGTTCGCACATTGAAAATGGCTGTGATTGTGGTGCATGAGGTTTCTTCTGTCTTCTGAGGCTCTATCAGGTGGCAAGTGAAGAAATCTGATGTTTTTTTTTTTTTTTGCTTTTGGGTCACCCCAATGCTCAGGGGTTACTCCTGGCTCTGCACTCAGGAATCACCCTGGCTGTGCCGGGACCATATGGGATGCCAGGGATCGAACCGGGCCAGCACAGGCCGGCCGTGCAAGGCAACGCCCACCCGCTGGGCTATCGCCCGCCCCAAAATCTGATGTTTCTTGATATCAGATTTCCCTTTGTTGATGTCATGCTTATACACCAGGCATTACATAGTTAATATCTGATGTGTGATAGGGGCTCCTCAAGCAGTGAGAGGGGGGTCTGGGGCCACTCCCAGCAATACTTAGACCAACTCTTTGGGCCTGGTGTGTTCAAGGTTGGTGATACCGTGCTCTTTAGATCCAGTGGTTCTCAGGGACCACCAGGACCACCCAGCAATTCTCGGGACCCTGCAGTGGCACGAAGTGAACTCATAGCCACTCTATGCCAGGGCTGAGCTGCTGCACCTTGAGACCTTTCTCCAGTCTTCTGCTATTTCATTTCATCTCTCCAGTAGCTGTGCAAGGTTGTTTAACCTGGTTTTACGGGAACGAAATAGAAGCTAAGACTGCAAGGAATTTGTCTAGTCACATACTTAGCAGGAGCTACAGGCCTGGGATTTAAACCTTAAATGTTCTTAATTTAAAGCCCTTTAAATAGTTAACACATAGAATCTACCGTAGGAACCGAAGAGATAAAGAGATAGTCTAGCAGGTAAGGTGCTGACCTTGCATGAGACTGACCTGGGTCCAGTCCCCTTCACCATTTATGATCCCTTGAGCACATCAAAGTATGACTCTGAAAAAAAAAGAGAAAATATAACCTGCCACAAATGTTCTAGCCATTATACATATTCTTTCTCAGTTTCTTTTTTGTATTTAAATGCAGGCACTGGCTTGACTTCAATTAAATCTAAAATCACTTAGTGGTTATGAATAATGTAAACCTTGCATTTCATAGAGCAGGTTCAGCGACTCTTAAAAATCCTGTTCAAAATTTCCTTCTTGGACTAATAATATTAATTTTGGGTAAAATTTCAAATAAGATCCTCTATAAAGTTGGCATAAGTCATACTTACTTGATGAGCTGATGACTCTTCAATTTCCTATTCATTTTTGTATTAATCTCTATTTTTCACTGTATCACTGTCTTCCCGTTCATCATCGATTTGCTCGAGCGGGCACCAGTAACATCTCCATATGACCTGTCTCATCAAGTAGAGCCCAAGGGCACCTGCTTGCTCAGGAACATAAAGAGCCCCAAACCATTCCATCAGGTCATGGGAATGAGGTCTGTAATTGTTACTGGTATCTGGCATATCAGATACAACACGGGTAGCTTGCCAGGCTCTGCCGCGGGTGGCATACTCTTGTAGTCATACCCCACCCCCACAAAAGCAGGAGGGCGGGTGCTGGAACATATATGACCAAAACCTCTAAACATGAGCAATATGTTTGTATATCTCACGGTGGTATAATAAAAATTCCCCGAGCACTGCCAGGAGTAATTCCTGAGTGCAGAGCCATGAGTAACCCCTGGGCTGCTGGGTGTGACCCAAAAGAAAAAAATCTCTATTTTTATGCTGAGTAATATAGACTTAAGTTTTAGACTCTGTTAAGCATATCCTAGGCATGTGTTCCAAAGGTGAGAGCGTGTGTGCTTTCTCAGGAGCTGGGAACATGCTCAAAAGGGCAGGTGTGTGCGTTCTTTGCATTGCAAGAGCCCCCGTTCAATCCCCGACAGCCACATGGCCGCTTCAAACACTGGAGGCGATCCCTAAGCACAGAGTCTCACTTAGCTCTTGAACATTGCTGGGTGTGGCCTCAAAAACAAAACTAAAGGGCCTGAGTGGTGGTAGTCCAGTGGGTAAGTGTTCGACTTGCCCATGGACAGCTCAGGTTCAATCCCTGGCATCCCATATGGTGCCAAGCACTGTCAGGAGTAATTCCTGAGTGCAGAGTCAGGAGTAATACCTTGAGGATTGCTGGGCATGACCCCAAAACAAAATTTAAAAATTTAAACCAAAAAAAAATAACTCCACATAAATCCATTTTTTTCAGTCTTAACAGTGTGATCATTATCCCCATTTTTCCAAATGAGAAAATCAAGGGTCAGATGATATGGTTAGCCAACATCACACAAGTAATGAATTGACAGGCCGATAAGTAAAATCAGTGATATCTTGATATTGAGAACAGTAAACCCTTACATTATTCTTAGCTATAATCTGAGATTGTTGACAGCAGTTATTAGTTGATAGGGTCTGTAGGTAAATTCTTTTTATGAATCAGGGACTAAAGGTTCCTTTCCTTAAGACTGTCTCAGGAATATAAAACATGAGTAATTATTATTTTACAAATTGAAGCAAGACTATGGGAAATGTTGTTTCCACTTTTTGGAAGAGAATTGAGATTCATTTACGATAAGATAGACTAAGAGTTTATTGGTTCAACAATTATTCTTGTGTTTGCAGTGCCAGGAATCAAACCTAGATCCTCAACAATTATTTACATGCCTCTTAAATGCTGGAAAGATAAAATTAAATAAGGCAGTGCCTCTCCTCATGAACCATATGTTTGATTGAGACCAAAAAGTAAATCATGGTCAGGTTAAATAGTGCTGTGATATAGGGTTGCTAGGATCCTTATGGGAGCACTAAGGGAAAGGGCAGTGAAATCAAGTCAGAGAACATTCTAGAAGTCAATTCTGAGAAGACGGCTTCCAGCTCAATTAAATCATAATGAGGGCTGACTGATTGCAGTCAGGAGGAAGTATTCATCAGTCTGAGTTCGATGAGCTCATCTTCTGAGATACCTTTGTACAGTTTGACAACTGCAAACAGTTGTAGAACTGAGGTAAAGCCAGATGTGGGAGAGAAGTGGGAGAAGATTTTGGGAAATTGAGACTCTATCATAAAAGCTTTCAGAGACTTAGGCTAAGATCTGCCAGCAGTGATTTAGGGGTGTGTTGCTAGGGCAGGATAAAATTATAATAAAAAAGATGAGCTCTTGTTACTGTTTTAAACTAAGTGAGATGTGATCTGGGCCTGAAAATCAAATACCAAGAATGTACCAGAATACAGAAGAAATTAAGAACAGAATTTAACGGTTTTGATGGAATAAGGGGAAAGGGTCTATATTACTCCACTGAGAATGGGACCGTTTACTAGAATCAGGAGGTCCAATGGGACCCTATTATGTCTCTCAGGGAAGGGGTGGTGGGTAGTAACTAAGCGTGGTACCAGATGGCCGTTTGAAATGAGTTGGGGTAGGATTTGAGGTGCCCATGGAATTCTGCCTAAAGAGAGACTGCATTGGACATTGGGGAGCAGGCGTCTGCTCTAGAGCTGAGCTCTCCCCTGACCCATGGTGGTTCTTACTCAGGCTTTCTGCAAGAATTTGCAGGTATGTGGGCCAGAGCGATAGTCCAGCGGTAGGGTGTTTGCCTTGCATGCGACCGACCCGGGTTCAATCCTCGGCATTCCATATGGTCCCCCGAGTACCACCAGGAGTAATTCCGCCCAGAAGTAACCCCTGAGCATTTCTGGGTGTGACCCAAAAAGGCAAAAAAAAAAAATTTGCAGGTAGGTAGCATAAGGGACTGTCTTCAGTGTCTGAACAGACTGAACAGAAGCAACACTTTGGAAATAATAGGGAGGAAGAGGGGCGGTTAGGAGATGGGGCTGTTTCAGAAGAACGTCAGAGTGCCAGGACCATGGCTCAGGAACGCACAGCATTGCCAGCACCACGGCTCTGCATATTCACAGCTGTGACACTCAGCTTTTCCTCTCAGCATTCTTCAACCCTGGTGTAAGAGTAGAGAAGTGAGGCCAAAGAGTGGACTCAAAGGGCCGAGACATGCTTTGCAGAAACCCCAGGTTGTTTTGTTTGGGGACATACCTGGTGATACTTAGGGGTTATTCTCGGCTCTGAGCTCAGAAATTACTTCTGGTGGTGCTCTGGGGACCTATGGAATGTTGGGGTTTGGATCCAGGTCAGCTGAGTGCAAAGCGAGCACCCTACCCACTGTACTATGGCTGTAGCCCCAGGAGCGCGGGGTTGATCCCCTTACTGATACTCTAGGTGACCGACCCCTGAACACAGCTGGAAGTAGCACCTAAGCACCATTAGGTGTGGCCAAAAAAAAAGTAAGAGATGGGATTTACCAGGGACTGGAGAGAGAGAAGGAGCTAAGAGGACTGGAATCACGGCTTATGGAAGCAGGCGCTGGAGGGCAAGTGACGTGACTGTAGGGTCTAAGGTTACGCCAGTTACCTCCCGGCCCCCTGGAAATGCCAGGAAGATTGGTCGGAGAGAGATGTAAGGAACAAAATAGAGTGGGGTCGAATGTCTCTGAAGCAGGTCAAGACGATCAATGGCTTCTGGTATGAGCAAAGACAAGGAGTTGCTGTGCAGCTGGTGTGTGACGTCATGTGAGCCTTCGGGCTAGGGAGTTTGCTTGGGGGTCAGGCGTGATCCCCGCACCACATGACTGCCTAACACTCCTATGTTCCTGTAGAAGGCCCCAGGCACCAGCAGGGTGGTCCAGGGACACCCCCACCCCAGCCCCAGAGCTGCTGGGCACAGGTGTTGCATCTCTGGGCCCAAGCTTGAACCATCCAGCCTGGTTGGTCAAGTATCATGAGGAGTGACTTCTCAGTCCCTTGAACACTGCTTAGGAGGGGCCCCAGAATTTAAAAATTAATGTGGAGATGCATAAGAGAGAAAGCTGCAAGGTAGAAACCTCAGACCCTAGGTTTTAAATATAGAAAAAAAATAATGTGCAAGTTTCTGATGGTGGCTGACTAGGAGCCCTCTTAGGAAAAATTGGCATCAGTTTATCGTCTGGAAGACGAAGAGACTGAGATGAACACTCTTTGGTTTGTTTCCAGTTTTTTTTATTGCTTTTTGAGACACACCCAGTGGTGCCCAGGACTTACTCCTGGCTCTGCAATCAGGGGCCACCCCTGGCAGTGCTCGAGCGACCAGATGCAGTGCCAGGGACTAAACCTGGGTCAGCCAGACTTGCTGACTAAACCAGTCGGTTGCTTGCCAGACTAGCGCTCTCCACTGTTCTGCATCTCTGACCCCAAACATGTCTCCCTGTATTGCTTTCTCTGGCAGCAATCTTCCTGGGCTCCTTCCGCATGCCCTACCAAGAGATTAAGAACGTCATCCTGGAGGTGAATGAGGCAGTTCTGACTGAGTCTATGGTCCAGGTAAGGAGCAGGCTCCTTCTGCTGTGCCCGCTCTCCTCTAGCCCCAGCTCCCCTCTTCCTAAAAGCCTGTGACTTTGGGTGGGCTTCGCTCCCTGGTAGTCGGGTTATTTTTCGTGTGTGTCTCCATCACCCAGCCCAGCCCGTGTTTTTATTCTGAGTGGTCCTGGTGCAGATGGGAAGGACTGACAGGAGAGCCAGATTGCTTCTTTGCCTCTGACTGTGGCTCGTCTTCTCCAAGTGAGATGGTTCCTCCTCTCTTCCAGAACCTCATCAAGCAGATGCCAGAGCCAGAGCAGCTACGGATGCTTGCGGAACTCAAGGATGAGTACGACGATCTGGCCGAGTCGGAGCAGTTTGGTGTGGTGGTGAGTGAGGCGTGTGACGGTCTCTTCTGGCCCATGGGCTTCTACCCTCCATTCTCTCTCTCTCTCTCTCTCTCTCTCTCTCTCTCTCTCTCTCCTCCCTCCCTCCCTCTCTCCTCTCTTTCTCTCCCTGTTTCTCTCCCTCTTATTCTCTCTCCCTCTCTTCCTCTCTTACTGTCTCTCCCTCTCTCCCTCTTACTCTCTCTCCCTCCTCTCCTTTCTCTCTCTCTCTCTTCTCTTCCTCTCTCTTACTCTCTCTCCCTCTCTCCCTCTTACTCTCTCTCCCCTCTCTCCCTCTCTTTTACTCTCTCCTCTCTCTTACTCTCTCTCTCCCTCTTACTCTCTCTCCCTCTCTTCCCTCTCTCTCCTCTCTCTTACTCTCTCTCCATCTCTTCCTCTCTCTTTTACTCTCTCTCCCTCTCTTCTCTCTTACTCTCTCTCCCTCTCTCCCCTTCCCCCCTTCCATCTCTTCCTGCTCTGGAACTCAGTTTCCCCTAGTGGACTTCGCACTTGTCCCTGCTTCTCGCTCTGCTCTAACAGTATGTTTGTCTCCCGCCCGTCCCCTCAGATAGGCGCCGTGCCCTGCCTGCGACCTCGCCTCAACGCCATCCTTTTCAAGCTCCAGTTCAGCGAGCAGGTAGAGAATATCAAGCCCGAGATTGTGTCTGTGACGGCCGCGTGTGAGGAGCTGCGCAAGAGCGAGAACTTCTCCAGCCTCTTGGAGATCACCTTGCTGGTGGGCAACTACATGAACGCTGGCTCCCGGAACGCGGGTGCTTTCGGCTTCAATATCAGCTTCCTCTGTAAGGTGAGCCGGGCTGAGGGGACATCAGGGGGCGCTGACCTCTGGGTGCCATGGTCCTCCCTGTGTCCGGGCATCCAAGAACTAACGATTTCTTCTCTTCACCCAAGCTTGAGACACCAAGTCCACAGATCAGAAGATGACATTGTTGCACTTCTTAGCTGAGTTATGTGAGACAGACTATCCTGATGTCCTCAAGTTTCCAGGCGAGGCTCGCCCACGTGGAGAAAGCCAGCCGAGGTAGGGCAGGTGGGGTGAGATAGAAAACGGTTTCAAGCCAAGCTCCCCCTCCCCATCTCTGCAGGCAGGAAGAAAGAAAAGTTAGATTTTTTTTTTTTTTTTTTTTTTTTGTTTTGGGTCACACCCGGCAATGCTCAGGGGTACTCCTGGCTCGCACTCAGGTTATTCCTGGCGGTGCTCGGGGACCATATGGGATCCGGGATTGAACCCGGGCGGCACGGCCGCGTCAAGGCAAACGCCCTACCCGCTGGGCTTCGCCCGCCCCAAAAGTTAGATTTTTAGATCATTTTCCCATAAGACTGTTCTCAGTGGAATTGGGGGCGACGTTTAGACACGAGTCTAAGCCACAGGGGAGGAGCAGCAGGCACGAGGGGTCTCATGCATAGCAGTGGGGAGAGTCTCTCCCTAGACCTGCTGGGCTTAGAGCAACAGTTTTTCTCATTTAGAAAGCAGAGACTGGGCGGGAGATAACTTTGAGGGCTTGTGTGTGTGCTTTGTATGCTGGAGGCCTGGGTTCAGTCCTGGGCACCTCCTGGTCCCTTAAGAACTGAGTGGGGAGTAGCCCCAGGAGACCACTGGTTGTGCCCCAGAAACAAACCAAAGCACAGACTGAATCAACAAATTAGTCCTTCCCGTCCTAGAAATAGACGATGAGAGAGCAGTTCGGTCAGAGAGGAGATAGTACCAGGCAGGGTGCTTGCCTTGCACCTGACCCAGTTCCAATCTGTGGTACCCACATGGTCCTGCTGAGCCTGCCAGGAAATAAGCCCTGAACACAGCCGGATGTGGCCCTGAAACAAAAAGAAAAAGAATCAGAAAAAGACAGCTGCCATGTAAATTTCTGCCCAGACTCTATGTTTCTGCCTATATCTCTTTCCTCCTAAGCCCTGTTCAGTAAAATAAGTGCAGCTAAGATCCCAGGGGCTTTCACAGATTCCCACTAAATTAAATGATTCTTCTCTTCCTTCTTAATCCCTCTGTACAGCTTGTGGAGGCTGGAGATTCAATCATCAAGTAATTTATAGTTTTATTGAAAAGATGTTGAAGTGCTGGAGAGAACACAGGAGAACTAAAATAACAAAGCACTAGGCATTTACATGAAGTTACACTCGGAAGGGCAGAAGAACCTTCAGTTCTTACTATCAACTTTGTGTTTCCTTTAGTCTCTGCTGAAAATCTGCAGAAGAATCTAGATCAGATGAAGAAACAGATTTCCGATGTGGAGGCGTGATATTGAGAAATTCCCACCTGCCACCGATGAGAAAGACAAGTTTGTTGAAAAAATGACTATATCCTTTCTTAAAAAGAGAAAACTTACCCAGTGGCTAGACAACAGGTCTGATCTGGTCAGACACAAATTTTCTTCTTTAAAAAAGGCTTCCTTTTAACCCAGTGCATTCTCATTTTTGTAGCACAGGAGCAAATTATCCAAATTATTATGAAAAAGCAAAGTAGCTAAATTACTACTCACCATTGATCCTGTGCCTGTTGCCCCCTTCAGCTCTTCTTGTGTTCTCCCCTCCCTCTGCTTCCCAGGGTAGCCCCTGCCTCGGGAAACTTAAACATTAATCATGTAACATGCTTTTTGTATACTTGTGTCTTAACTTTGCTTTCATAGCAGTCTATGCAGGATGTCCCTTTTTTTTTTTTAAATATTTTATTACACCGCCATGTGATATACAATTACAAAGATGTTCATGTTTGGGTTTCCGATCATACAGTGTTCCAGCACCCATCCCTCCACCAGTGCCCATTTCCCAACACCAATGTCCCCACTTCCCCCTCCCCCTCCCCCAGCCCGCCTCTATGGCAAATTCTTTATCTCTTCTCTTACACATTGTGGATTGCAATACATACATTCAGAGATCATCATGTATATCTTTTTCCTATATTCAATGCTCAGTTCTAGACTGGTATTATCATTTTTGACAAATATTAGCACACTGTTCTCTTCTCTGTCCTACCCAACCACTGATTCCCACATGTTTGTGGAAGATTCCACCTTTTTTTTTTTATTGAAAGATGCTATGTAGAGCTTTGGTTCTACAGTGTTCCAACACGCACCCTCCGCCCAAACCCATCTCCCATCACCAATGTCCCCACCTCCCTCCCCGGCTCCACTCCTCAACCACTTGGCGAGTTCTGTATGTCATTTCTTTCCTCTTTATATCTCCTTCCCAACAAACTTTCCTGCTCTTCGTTGACTGCAATGCATTAAAGACATTACTGTTTCACTATTTTAGTGGACCGCAAGCGGCCGCGCGACCTGGGCTCGAACTGGCTTTGCTCTGTTGATCTGGTCTGAGGCCGTTTCACAGCGTCCGGACAGCAAAAATGGTGGCTAGTGTGGTGGGCGAGTCTCATCCGGCTGCTTCCGGGACCCCTCAGAGGCGACGGGCCCACTCCCAAAACCCATCTGCCCTCCTCGGGGTTCCATGGTCAGCTAGGCCCGGCGCAAGCCGGCGCCAGCCTCCCCAGCCTTCCGTGAGGCGCAGGATGTCCCTTAAATTGCCACTTCCTGCTCTATAGATGTGCCATAATTCAGGGCTTACCAATTGCCCTGTTTGGTGATTCAGTTGCTTCTGACTTGAACCCTCAAATATTGCTACGCTGAAGGTTGTTTGTGTGTGCCGGTGTGGAGCTTGGTATATTCCTCCAGCACAGGAGAGTGGCTCTGCTTCTTGGTGTTGGTCCTTCACTCCATTGCCGCATAGCTTTGTGAAGGAGCGCGGAGGAGCAATATAACAAGTTGCAGATGATGCACTCTAACATGGAGACTCTGTATAAGGAGCTGGGCGAATACTTCCTCTTTGACCCCAAGAAGGTATCAGTGGAAGAGTTCTTCATGGATCTGCACAACTTCAAGAATATGTTTGTGGTGAGTCAGAGACGCCTACTGACCAGATTTTTTTTTTTAACTTTTTGGGTCCCACCCAGCAATGCTCAGGGTTTACTCCTGGCTCTGCACTCAGGGATTACTCCAGGCGGTGCTCAGGGGACCCTATGGGATGCTGGGGATCAAACCCTGGTTGGCTGCATGCAAGGCAAATGCCCTACCCGCTGTGCTATCACTCTGGACCCTGACCCAATCTTTTGTGGACAGGTCTTTGGAGTGGGCCCGGCCGTGAGGTGTGCCTGTGTGTGAGTACATCCATGCTCACACACTCACTGTTGTCCCTTCCAGCAAGCAGTCAAGGAAAACCAGAAGAGGCGGGAGACAGAAGAGAAGTTGCGTCGAGCAAAACTTGCCAAGGAGAAGGCAGAGAAGGAGCGGCAAGAGAAGCTGCAGAAGAGAGCAGCTCATTGACATGAGCGCAGGTAAGGAGCAGAGCACAGGTGGGGCGTGTTGGGAGCTTTGGGGAAGTCACTGTCTGCATGTGACTGTTGGCAGCCTTCTACCCCAGCAGCCCAGTGCTGAGCTTGAACCCTAACTCAGTTTCATGTACATTCCACTTGTCCACGCGCCAGGCTTTCTCTCCTTCGCTGCTTCCTGTATTGTGTCTCGTGATTGTAGTGTTGCTGCAGCATGTCCTCTCTCCTTCTGCCAGCCCCGTATTTCTCTGGCCTGTCTTCATACTCGCTGCTTATTCTTTTGTTCCTTTTTCTTAAAATGTTTTCCTGGTCCTGCTCCCCATCTCTTAATGATGACTTGCTTTCCCTTTGTGCTTATTTTACTACATGCACTGTCCCAACCCTTCAGTTGTGCATACGTATCGGATTATAGAAGGATTGAACTTCTGGAAAGGTTGCTGGGGTACTGGCCACCCTCTTTCTTTAGCAGAATCTCCATGTCGCTACCAGAAGCATGTCTTTGTTGAAACATATGGCCTCAATTATTGGCCCTCTGTTTCCTGTCTCTGCTGTTTTCCTGCTGCTGGTTCCCAGCCCCCTCTGGCTGCTGTGTATACAGACAGCGGAAATCCAGCTCGCAGTTACTTAGGGCACTGAGCCCATGCCACCCGTCTTGAACTTGAGGGGGCTGCAGGCTGTCGGGGGCTGGGGTTGGGGGCTCAGGACTTCAGGGTGTGGTGAAATCCAGAATCTTGGCCAGGCGCGAGAGACCAAGAGCTGCTCTTAAAGCCTTAAAGCCTTTTGCTCCCAGGGGTTTCCCTGTTGTAATGGCAGGGGCCTGAAATAGAGGACTGGCCTGCATTTCTGCCTTTGAAGAATCCCTTTCTGGGAAGCAGTTCCTCTGCACTTGTCCCAGTTGTAAGTCACAAGCTTTATTCTGATCGTGCTCTTGGTGCCTGCACTGTCTTCTCCACCTCTCCTCCGTCTCCCCAAGCCCCTAGGGTTTGTTCCCTGAAGTATCTAGGATGCTGGAAGGACTTGTGGGATGTGGGCCCTGCCTCGTCATCAGGTGGCGCAGTGCGCCTTGCCCTGCCTGCATCCCCAGGGCAAGCAAATGAGGTTGGAATGTAGGTCAGCTGCAAGGCCGTGCGCAGCCAGCAGGTGGCGCCTGGAACAGCGAGCCCAGCCTGGGGGTAGGGGGGGGGAGGCTTCTGACTCCCTTTGGGATTTCACAGTTTCAGATTTCACCACCCCAAGTTGTTGCCATGGAAACAGAGCCAGGCTGCAATAAGGATTCTGCATTAACTCTTTCTGTTCCAGCCAGGGACTCTATTTTTTCCCTGGGCTCTGAGCTGACTTTGGAAAGATGCAGCCACTGGGGGCAGCATTAAAGTAAATGTCCACAGTGTTCTCATCGCCCTCCTCAAACCCAAACCAGGCTCTCCCTGGGATGCTTATGTCAATTGGGGTGAAGCACTTTTAGATGAAGAGTGAGGTAGTTCCATATGAGTTTCCAAATCTCTGTCCATGCCACTGGTTGTGGAGCCGGACCCTGCTGTGGCTCTCTGTGCTAATGGTGGTCAAGAGGAGGGGCCCCAGATGTTATCCCAAGCTTAGCAGTGAAGCCTTTTGTTTTGCCCACTCTGAACAGGCATTTTAAATAAACGTGGACTGTGAGGCTTGAGGTTCACAATGGGGGTGAACCTCCATCCCTGTGAGCACCCCCACCTCCTGGGCATGAGGAAGCCAAGCGTAGCCGAGCACTTGGTGTGGGCCTCGAGCAAACGAGGCGTATGGCTGGTACTGAAGTGCTCACGTCTCCGTGTTTGTTCCTGACAGAGGGCGATGAAACAGGCGTGATGGACAGTCTCCTGGAAGCCCTGCAGTCAGGGGCTGCGTTCCGACGGAAGAGGGGGCCTCGCCAGGGTAAGTCAGCAGATGGAGCCTCTGCGCCTGGTCCCACTTCTCTTGGGCTAAGGGCTTAGGAACTCCCCCTTCTGTGGGCCCCACATCTCACTTGATGTGTCCTTCTCTCCCCATTCTCCAGGCAGAAACTTGAAACAAGCAGAGGATTCATGTTTGGGTGGGTGTTTGAGTATATGAGTAGAAATTGACATAAATATAAACTTTGACAAATATGAAGGAGATACAAAGGAAAAAGGAGTCCTTATTCTTCACAAGCAGATGTGATGTTGAGGAATAAAAGTATAAAAATTTGGGACAGGGAGATAGTATTCCAGTAAAGGCGCTTGCTGCGGTGCATCCTTACCCAGGTTCTTTCTCCAGCCCCATTTGGTTGCTCTGGCCCCACCAGCAGTAAGCCCTGAGCACAGAGCCAGGAGTCGGCCATGTTCTCCCTAGGCGTTAGGAGTCCAGAGGGGCGTCTCCGCTGAAGTGAGTCTGAGTCCAGTTTCCCTCTGGATGCAGTTCGCTTCCACTGCACTTGCCTTTCTCCCCAGTCCTGCCCCTCTTCCCTAAACCTCCACTGCAAGTCTTCAGAAAGTTTAAGTGGATTCTGTAGCGCCTTAAAAAATTGTTGGGCTAGGGGCCAGAGCGATAGCCCAGCGGGTAGGGCGTTTGCCTTGCATGCGGCCGGCCCATGCCAGCCCTGGTTCGATCCTCAGCATCCCATATGGTCCCCGATGACTGTCAGGAGTGGTTCCTGAGTGCAGAGCCAGGAGAAACTCCTGAGGATTGCCGGGTGTGATCCAAAAAAAAAAAAAAATATTGGGCTAAAGAGAGAGAGGGAGAGAGAAAAGAGATAAAGAACTTGTCATTTAGGCAGGCTATGGGGGGGGGGGGGAATTGGGGACTTTGGTGGTGGAAAATGGGCACTGGTGGAGGGCGGGGTGCTGGAACACTATATGACCTAAACCTCTAAACATGAGCAATATTGTAATTGTATATCTCACGGTGGTATAATAAAATATTCCCCGAGCACTGCCAGGAGTAATTCCTGAGTGCAGAGCCATGAGTAACCCCTGGGCGCCACTGGGTGTGACCCAAAAAGCAAAAAAAAAAAAAAAAAAAAACTACTTTACAGAATGACATTGGTTGGATTTTTTGGTTTTCCTGAAGATAATTTGCTTTTATTGGGGGTGGGGGTATGACTACAAGAGTATGCTACCCAACGGCAGAGCCTGGCAAGCTACCCGTGTTGTATCTGATATGCCAGATACCAGTAACAATTACAGACCTCATTCCCATGACCTGATGGAATGGTTTGGGGCTCTTTATGTTCCTGGAGCAAGCAGGTGCCCTTGGGCTCTACTTGCATGAGACAGGTCATATGGAGATGTTACTGGTGCCCGCTCGAGCAAATCAATGATGAACGGGAAGACAGTGATACAGTGAATTAAAAAATTATTGGACTAATGGGCCCAGAGCGATGGTACAGCAGGTAGGGCGCTTGCCTTGCACATGGCCGACCTGGATCAATCCCCAGCATCCCATATGGTTTCCGAGTACTACCAGGAGTGATTCCTGAGTGTAGAGCCAGGAGTGAGCCCTGAACACCACCAGGTGTGACCCCAAAACACTTAAAATTATGGGGCTCAGAGAACAGTTGAGTCATGCATTAGTATAGGAAGACATCAGTAGATCGATTTCCTTTGAGGGACAGTTGCAGTGACCAAGACACGGTTCCAGAGACGGTATAGCACAGCCTCCTCCCTGGTGCTGGATCTGCACCGTTGTGTCCTCGAAGACTCCTGGCACTCAGCAGTGGAAGCTGCTTTTCTCTAGGCTAAAGGGTGGGAATTAGAGAAAAGACATCAGGAAGGGTCGTTCTCCCCCCAGCCCCGGGAGTAAAAGCTCCTGGCAGGTGCCTTCTGTCGATGTGTTTGAGTCTAGCTTCATTGCAAGGCTTGTAAGAGAAAGAGTTGGAGGTTTCTGTAAAGACCCGCCATCTGCGTCTAGCCAGACTCTCAAGGCCCAGAGGGAAGTTCCCTCCTGAGACTCTTCTGTATCGTCTCAGACCCTCCCTACAGAGAACCCCAGGGACAGCCCTGAGCTGTTTCTGACTCCTGAGTAGCTCTCTAGGGGCCTGTGATAGGCTTGGGCCTTCCTGCTGCAGCGTGCAGCGTTGTTTGATAGCAGCACTCTCCTGTGTTCCACAGCATTGTTTCCTCTCTACCATATAAGGCCATGTTCTCTCCGAGCAGTTCTTGCCAAACAAAAATACATGGAGTTCACTGTGTGCCTCTGCCCTCTCACCTGAAGTGTCACCCTGCTTGAGACTCTGGTGATTCCCTTTTAAGCTTCTTCCTGTGGGACTGCACTAAATCCCAGCTGCTTCCTGTGCACAGACACAAATAGGAAGGACCCAGACATGAATCGCTTCCTTCTAACAGGGAAGCCCCTCTCTCTGCTTCTTCCCAAATGAGGAGCCGGGATTCCCGGGCAGAGGAAGCATTTCAGTAGAGCCCAACCACGGGACTGGAGCGCCTCAGTTCCAGAGTGTGCAGCCACGCTGAGGCTGCTAGCGAATATGGAGGCAGAGGAGATGAATAGAGACCTCCATGCTGTGACAGTTGACTCCGTCCTGTAATTTTACCTTTTCTTGTAACCCACCTGCACGTATCGTTTGAGCTTCTCAATGAAAGACCCTTCCACTTACTCTGGTAAATGCTTAGTCCTTGGCACATTCATAGTATCTAAAGTGATATCTCCTGAATAAACATAAAGAGAAGGCTCAGCATCAGAGTGAGGTGTGAAACATAAAGTCAGGGCAGGAGAGATAGTGCAGGATGGAAGGGCAGTTACGTTGCACATGAGCACTGTATAACCACCCTGGGTTCAGTCCCTGGCACCGCATATGATCCACAAGCATGGCCAGGAAGGATTCCGGATCACAGAGCCAAGAGGAAGCCTTGAGCACAGCTAGGCGTGGCCCAAAAAGCAAAGAAAAGAAAAAAACAAAATCAAGACACAAAGTAAGTGTGCTGCTAACAGATGCTTTGTGTTATCTTAGTAAATCACCTAAGTTTCTGGGGTTTCATTTCTTCATGAGAGTTAGACTAGAAATATCTCTAGGAGCCCTCCCAGCTTAATATATATATATATTTTACAGCAACTCGCTCATCAATGCAATGCATGGCAGAGCCTGGCAAGCTACCCGTGTTGTATTTGATATATATGCCAAATACCAGTAACAATTATAGACCTCATTCGGAATGGATTGAGGCTCTTTATGTTCCTGGAGCAAGCAGATGCCTTGGGCTCTACTAGCATGAGACAGGACATATGGAGATGTTACTGGGGCCCGCTCGAGCAAATCGATGATGAACGGGAAGACAGTGATACAGTGATTTTACAGCAACAGTAGGATTAAGACGAGAAGAAAAGAAAAAGGCTGGACTGAGAGAAGCCCATTCTCAAACTCTTCACGGCTTTGGTGGCTGTGGGTTTCCCTTGGTTGCTGCTGTCCTTAGCTGGTGTACCCTCACTTGGCTGTGTCTGACTTTTCCTTCTGGCTCACTGCTTAGAGCCGAAAAGAGAAGCACTATCAGGCGCCCCCTGCCTCATAGCCTTCTCAGTCCGGAGAGACAGCTGTCCCTATTCAAAGGCGCTAGCCTCTTCCCTAGATTTTAAAGGAATGCTGAAATCATCCGGTCCCTGAAGACCTGCTGGAGTGACCAGCATACAAAGACCCATTGAGGAGCAGGAAGAGGAGAGTTACTATCAGGGCTGGTTCATGCAGAGGGACGTGTAAACTGCTGGGATCTGCAGGGTGTGGGGAACAAAGGCTCAGTGTCAAAGGGAAGAATCCCTGTGATTGTATTCCAGCCACTATTTCAAGCTAATGATTGAGTCAGCTTGTGGCTGCATGACTCAATTCTATCTCCATGTCTCAATTGTGGCCTCTTATACACAGGCCTGTCAACTCACTGCGATAAATCAGGGAAGGAAGAAGCTTGTCTCTCTTCCCCTTTCCTTTCCTCTGCCCCTTCCCAGCATGCCTTTCTGTTCCACCTCCACTGACAACCTCAGAGTGGGAAAAGACTCGAAAGCCCTCTGCTGCCTGCGTCAAACCTCTTCGAGCTCTAAGGGACTGAGACCCAGCCAGGAGCTTGCCTAGTTGACAGAACTGCCAGATCTGTGGCCAGCTTTGGTGAATCCGGGTCTAGGGCCCTTCCACTAAATGTGCATCACTGGACAGGAGATAACAGACCTCTCTATGGAGGCGCAGAAATTTTACTCCACACCTCCTGGCAAGGAGCACTGATGTAATGAGATTGCTTCCAGGGGGACACTTTCTGAGCCGCCTCTAGAGAGGCTGAAGGGTGTTCCTTAGCGGCGAGGCGGCCCAGGGACTAAGGCACTGTCCTGGCATGTCACCCTCCCCAGCCCTCCCCCACCCCCAAATCACTTTTCATGCCCCCATGTAGTCTTCCTCCAGCTTTGTAAAAATAGGGCAAGAATTCTAATTAGGGGAATTTGGGGACAATAATGAGTTTAAGATAATGACTGGCCCATCTGTCCTAGTTTCCTCTTCCCTGAGGAAGCTTATTAACCAGAGTACTTCCTCTATGGCCGTGGTTTCTAGCCTGTGGTTTGTGTCTTTTCCAAATCATTAACATTTCTAGCTCATCTCTCACATGTTTGGTTTGCTAGCATTCTTACCCGAGACCGCTCCTAACTTCTGGAGTTCTGGCCTCAGAGATCTCTGACAACTGTCTCAAGGTTGTTCCCTTTTCTGTGTTCTGTGGGGCTGTGCCCTTATTCCTTCCTGAGTCCGTCAGTTCAAAGCATGGGTCTATTTCTTTGACTGGTTTTGTTTGGTTTTGATTTGGTTTGGTTTTGGGAAGAGACAGACATGGGGCAGAGCTGCTACTGGCTCTCACTGTGCCCAGCCACTCATGCGGCACCCAGGAGGGATGGCAGGTTGTAGCCCCTGGCCCTGGCCCGCCACCCCAGCAGAGCCTCACAACAAGCCAGATGACCCCCCACTCCATGAGGACCTCCATTTCCCACATCCGGACTTCCCCCTTGTCAGAACTCCACCCAGCAGACCAGCCTATCACAGCCGGCCGCGCGGGGCTGCTTGTTTCCGTGGCGGTTCATCAATAAATGCTTGTTTTTGAGATGACTACAAGAGTATGCTACCCGCACGGCAGAGCCTGGCAAGCTACCCGTGTCATATTTGATATGCCAAATACCAGTAACAAATATAGACCTCATTCCCATGACCTGATGGAATGGTTTGAGGCTCTTTATGTTCCTGGAGCAGGCAGGTGTCCTTGGGCTCTACTTGCATGAGACAGGACATATGGAGATGTTACTGGTGCCCACTCGAGCAAATCGATGATGAACGGGAAGACAGTGACAGTGACAGTTGGTTTTGGGTCACACCCAGCAATGCTCAAGGGTTACTCCTGACTCTGCCCTTAAGAATTACTCCAGGTGGTAATTCTCCAGGTGGTAATTACTCCAGGTGGTAATGCTCAGGGAACAATATGAGGTGCCTGAGATCAAACCCAGGTGGCTGCGTGTAGGACAAGCATCCTGCCCACGGTGCTATCGCGCCGGTCTTGGACTTCTTCAGAATGGTCTGAACAGGAAGGCCCAAGTCAGGGGAAGGAGGAGAGAAATGTTTTTTCTGGATTACTCACACTTTTCACTGTGATTGTGCTGCAGAAAACAATACAGAACTCTGGATTCCCTGGATTCTGAGGCCAGTTCCCACAGAACTTTTCTCATTTCTCTTTCTCAACTTGGACCACATAATGTCCACCCCAGTATACCTACTTTCTGACTAAAATGGAAAATTGTAACCTACCATGCACTCCTCTATCTTTTATTAAATCTGTTATAGCTCAGAAACTTTTTGAATCAAGAAAAACCCAGAAAACTTGATTATTTTCGATCCATTTGGTATCTAGTTTAGAGCAGAGATTCCCAGACCAATGAATGTGTCCTCCCATCCCTTTTCAGAAGGAAAACAAACACATGGTGGTCCCTCCAGTTGTCAGTGAGTGAACACCCCCTCCCCGTTGTCCCTCCATTGCCCCAGCCTTGGGGTTGTCGGTGCACCCTCCTCTCCTCTCCTGCCCTTCTCCCGTTCTCCTTCCTTCCCTCTCCTCCGCAGTTGCTAGGGATTGAACTCAGAACAGAAAAGTGTTGTCAAGCCACCGCCCTTCCAGGCACAGAGTCACTTCAGGAAAAGGAGTTTCCCCAAACCTGGAAACTGAGAACATTTTTTGCTGTGCTGGAGAAACTGTCTAGGAGGAAAGTGGGGGCAGGCGTCCCACATGGATCACCCTCATCACAGTCCTGTGGACACCGTGCTGCTGAGACGAAACCCTGAGTCTCACCTCGCACGTCCCTCCTCGGGCAGAGCAGCAGGTGCTGGCAGCCTTCACTGTTCTGTCTCCTCTTGTTAGACAACCCCCTGTTGACCTGGGTGGAGGAGGAGGAGGAGGAGGAGGAGGAGGAGCAGGAGGCAGAGACAGACACCTGTGGATTGGTAACCTGTGGGCGTGTGGTGTGCTCCCTGCTGCCCTGGGGGTAGCCTCTGCAGTGACCAGAGGGGCTCGGGGTCGGGTCTGCAGAGACTCTTAGCCCTGGTGACACCTTGGCACTAACCCAGTTTTGGCTTCTGGCCCTCCTAAAGCTTTTGCAGGATTCGAAAGGCAAGGCTGTTCCTAGTGCTTTGTCTGCTGACTCTCTGCCCCTTCCTTCCTTCCGGGCTCTGCGCTTTCCCTGGCCCTCAGTCTTCACTTACGAGCTCAAGGCTTCTTGCGTGCTGCTTCTCAATGGCTTGGACCTGGCTTTTCCCACACAGATTCCCAGTGTCCCCAGAAAAGTCTTATTTATTTCTTTATCTTATCTTTTTTGGGTCACACCTAGTGATGCTCAGGGTTACTCCTGGATCTGCACTCAGGAATTACTCCTGAAAGTGCTCAGGGGACCATATGGGATGCCAGGAATTGAACCCAGGTCTACTATGTGCAAAGCAAACACCCTCCCCACTCTGGCCCCAGAAGTCTTTTCAGTCGAGATAAATTCACCCTTTTATGCTAGACAGATATAGACAGACAAACAGATAAGATAGATACATAGATACATGTATTAGTAGATCCCTGAGGTTGCTCAACCATTCCCAGAATTAATTCAAAACATTTCCATCACCCAAAGAAGAATCCCCCTCTCCATGAGCAGGCACTGAGCTCTCTCCTTCCTGAGCCTGGTCACAGGCACCTGCTCACGCACCCTTTGTCTGTGGACTTGCACATTTAGACATTTGTGGACTTGGAGTCAGTACATGGTGGCGTGGGTGTCTGGCCTCTCTCCCTGCAGGCAGGCAGCTCCTGGCCACTGTTGGTCTCTCTGCTGCTGCCAGGGCCCCTGGGGAGAGGAGGCCCACCAGAGATGGACCTGGTCCCAAGAGCCGCCTTCCTGCAGAGGAGACTGGGGTCCTGCATTTGGGTTTGGTAAATGCACATTTGTCCCATCATTCAAGCTGACTGATGCTTCTCTTCCTGTGTGGGATGACAACTAGAGTCTCACAGTCCTGAGTCCACGGGGCTGGGATCCATTTGTAGAGGCCCCTCCTGGCCATCCTCCACTCCAGCTCTGCCTTCCCCAACATATTTTTCATACCTATCTCTGAGGGCACATTCAGTGCTCTTGGCATTAAGTATCACAGCTGCTACCCTCAAGGCAGGCAAGAGCCAGGCTTGTGGGGCTCTAGGGCGCAAGAGAGGGTGGGTGTGTGCCGTGCATGTGATAGCTGCGTGTGGTCTGTTGCTGCTTTTCGGAGGAGCAGCCCCGCCACCCCTCTCCCCACAAGCTTGCTGAATTCAGGCCTTCTTCTACTTGGGACAACCCCTCTGCAGGGGCTTAGGAAGTGTTTTGGATCTAGGAAGCTCCCTGGGAACGACAGGAATACAAAAAATAATACTACGCTCAAGCCATTACAACATCCCTGAGGAGAAACCTAATGTGGAGTATTTCATCTCCTTTAATTTCATAGCTTCCACTTTATCTAGCAATATCCAAATTCTCTACCTTTTCTTATTTTTCAAAGTCAACAACATTTTAATATCTGTAGGGTGGTGTTGGGGCTACCCCCAGCTGTGCTCAAAGGTCATTCCTGGCAGTGCTTGGAGGACCGTGTGCGGTGCTGGGATTGAACTGGGTCGACTTCATGCAGGCCAGCACCTTCTTCACTGTTCTGTCTCACCAGCCCCACACTCTACTTTTTTCACACAGGGAGGCAGGGGGCAAGACTTGTACCTTGCCTGCCCATACTCTCTCATAGTCTAACCACCCTCCGAACCTCCCTTCCAAAAAGGCACATCACAGTGACTTCCAACCATGGACTGGCGCTGGTCTGTGGTGTAGGAGGGTTGAAGCCTCTGGTGCCACTGCCGAACTGCCGGCATGTGGACCGGAAGGCAGGACAGGTGGAGGCCTACAGATGTGACAGGCTTGAAGAAGGCTGGTAGATTCCACTGCTCCCGACCCGCTGCCTTTCTTCATTGTAAATGAAGGCCTCTCAAGCCAGGCAGGACAGCCACATTTGCATGGCTTCCGGCTGAAAGTCTGTGGCCAGCTTGAAAGGATTTAGAAACCCAGCTTTGTTACGGATAAGATCACTCTGTCTTCTTTTACAGCCAACAGGAAGGCTGGGTGTGCAGTCACGTCGCTGCTGGCCTCGGAGCTGACCAAGGATGACGCCATGACCACCGTTCCTTCCAAGATGCCCAGGACTGGGGAGGGAATCCCCACAATCCTGGAGGAGAGCAAGGAGCTGGTTGGCCGAGCAAGCTAACCGGGACCCTCGCCCTGGCAGCTCCTCCCAGGCGGCCCTACCCTGCAGCATGTGCCTAAAGGGTCATGGAAGACTTCCTTGGGGGTCCCCCCATCACCCTGACTCCATCTTTCCTCTGGCCTGCTGCTCTCTCTCCATCACACACAGCTTCAGCTACTGGAGGCCAGGAGGAAAGGGCAGTGCAGGGAGGCCCGAGCCCAACCCAGCCGGCCCTGGCTGTTGTATTACCAAAGCAGGCTCCATGTTTGCTGCCTTAACCCCAAAAGTCTCCTCTGTTACTCCAAGGCCTCTCTCTGAGGAGGCCCTGCCTGCTTTCTCATCCCCTGCCTTTCCACTGGGCAACCAAGTCAATCTCGCTGGGTTTGTGCTTTTCTTCTGTGGTTTCTCTGTCCCTGATAACAGCATGGGGCTGTGACCCTTTGGGCTCCTCCCTCCTTCCACGGTGTCATCTCTGCTCTGCTCTTCCCTCACCTGGCTCTTATTTATTACTAGTGGCGTGGCATGGGGAGCTGCTTATACAGAAGGGGGGGAGCAGATCCCACCCTTACCCCCATCTTCCTGGGCAAGGCCTCAAAAAAACAAAAAAGACCTGGACACTTTACCGAGGTGGCCGTGGCCTGAGCCTGTGGGCAGGCAGGCTGGGCAGGGAACCCCAGTCTGTGCCAGCCTCGTGCCCTCACCTCAGGGCCTGCACCAGCCCCCTGGCTGCCAAGGCCTGATGCTCCTCAAGCCGCCCTAAGTGCTGAGGCACTGTCTGGAGTGTGGGCTGGATCGTGACCTTCCAACACCTCACCCTGGTCTCCAAGGAAATGGGGAGGTGGAGCCTCCTGGCTGAGAAATTGTTTTGCAAATGGATCTATTTTTGTATGAGATTTTTTTTTTTTAAAGAAAAGTAATTTTCCCTTTCCCTTCCCGTGTTCCCCTCCGCAATGCTGAGGTTTGATGTCAGAGTCCTGGAATTCCTCAGGCCTCAGCCGGAAGCAGCCCCTGAGGCACTACTCTGCCGGCACCCAGAGGCCCACGGAGCCCTTCTCTGGGTGGCTCCCCCAACGGCAGGAACTGGTTTTTATAAATGTAATATATTTATCAAGCCAAATGTGCAAATGCTAATTAGACACTGGGGCGTGGGCACTGGGGAGTGACCCCCGCCCCCACCCCCTCACCTTTAGTCCTTTGTGCCCCTCCGTGCTTCCTGCTGATCAGCCCACAGGCCAGACTTCAGTGGTGGCAGCCACAGGAAGCTGCAGGTGACATGACCTTCCCCGTGCCTTCTCGCTTCCCACCTTGGCGAGGACAGGGACTGGCCCATGAGGCCTGGGCCTGGAAGTGCTTCTGCAGGAGGGAGCTTAGGACCCTTGGCAGTGGGGGCTGAGGACAGTGGGAGGGGTCGAGCTCTTCCCGGAAAGACTGGTGAAGGGGACTGCTGCTTCCCGGGTCCCCCTCCTGCTATCTCATGGGACTTTGACCCTTCCTTTTTAATCTACTTTTGCTAAATGCATTTATTAAAAAAAAAAAAAGGGATAAAATAAACTTAATTCCCCCGCCTCTTGGGCTTCTGGGATTGTCATCACCTCCAGTTTGTTGGGTTCTGTTTCCAACTGTCAATAAAGCGCCAAAACAGTCATGTCTCACTCTTGAATTTCTGTGTCTTCTTTATGGATCTCAGAGGTGTTTTCACTGTCGTCCAGGCTTCTCCTCGGTGGTCCCACTTCTCTCCGCTCCCTGGTCGACCATCACAGTCAGAGTTGTCAGGACTGGTTGTGCGTCTCATGTGAGGCTTCCGTTCCCACACCACAGAGCTAAATAAAACATACTACCACCCCTCCCTCTACCAGCCCCTGGTAGCCAAAACATTTTCAAACATGCCGGTAGTGGCCAGGGAGATAGCTCAAAGGGCTGGGACCTTGCTAGTGGGGTCTGGAGTCTGAGCACCACATGCTCCCCTCGGTGCCATGCTGGGAGTCGTCCCAGAGCACCGCCAGGTATGGGCCAAGGACCCAGGAAAAAGCCATCCCACTCGTGCAGACACTGCCTGGGCCCAAGCTCCAGGGGCTCGGTGCACCATGGCTTCTGCCTCCCACTTGCCCTCCCTAGGAAAGGAGGGGGCTAGGGTTAAGCTCCAAATTACTCCCTCTAGGCTTGGAGCTTCTGAATTCAGGTCTCCCATATTCTGACTTCTCCCAGCCTCGTCTTTGGTGGCCACAAACCACATTCCACACTAGACGGATTTACACTGGGGTGGAAACCTGAGCCTGCTGACAGAGGTCAGGAGCCAGAGGTCATGCCCCAGATGCTTGCCTGCACAGCCATGCTTGAGCACGCTTAGACCTGCACAAAGAAACCTAAATCATCAGCAGACCCAAAACAGGGAGGAGCCTGGAAAGGACCACAAACCCATTGGGGCAGGCTCTGGAACTAGAAATAAAAGCCTTTTAAATAGCCCTGGAGCCTGGGCAGCTGCTTCACAGTATGGCTGCAGGGTGGAGGGGCAGGGGGGGGGTTGCTTGCCTCGTCCTTCCGTCCCCCTCAACCCCCTCCCTCCCGGGCCTCGAATTTGGCTGAGCTTTATAGGCACACATGCCAATTAGGGAGACCAGCCACAGCTGCTCAGAGCCCTGCCAGTCTACTGTCGTGCCTGGAATAGAACCCAGGCCCCGGGTCCCCGCCCTCTGCAGCCTGGCTTTCAGAAACAGAACCTGCTTCCATCTCTGGAACCACGCACAGCGCGCTGCCTCCCACGCAAGGAAGGCGCCCGGTGATGCTTCCTTGGGAGGCTTGGTTTCCATAGCAACAGACTTAGCGCGCTGGCAGAACACGTGACCCAGGTTCTGCAAGTAGCCGGGGCTCCGACAAACCCTCGCAACCTGATAACCTCTGGGGTGGGGACTGGCGATGGGGTGGGGGGGTGGTGCTGTATTTCTGTCCTGCTACCCCTCCCAGCCTTCACTGCTTGTCCCCGCTGCTTCGCAGCTACAACCTCAGAAGCCCACTCTGCTAGGACGAGGCCAGCGGGGAGATCCGGACGGGTGGATGGATGGAAAGCACGCAGCGGGGAGGAGACGAGCCTGGGCGATCTTATTTCCTGCATGCCTTTTCCATTCCCTGCAACCTCCTTCTCCTCCTCCCCCCCATCTCCCCTCCCTTCGACAGCTATGACACCACCATTTTCCTTCGCTCTACACGTCTCAGCCTTTGGAAATCGCCTCCACATCCCATTCCAGCCCACCCCATTTCCATGGGGGCTCTCCAGCACCCAGCGAGGTGGCGGGCAAAGGAGAAAGTATCCTCCCGGGAAGCCTCTGGGGTGCTCAAGGGTAGTAATTCTAGCCTGAAGGGCTGGGAACGAGGAAAACTTCCAACGTCCCCTCCTCCTCTCTGTGCCCGCCCCACCCCCGCACCGGAATCACCGCTTCTGCCTGGAGCGAAGTACCACCGAGGAGACAGCAGCGCGCGTGCGCAGGAGGACACTCGTTCGGGACACACACACACACACACACACACACACACACACACGGGCCCCCCCCCCACAATGGACTTGCGAGCCATTATCCAGAAGTGCACTGAGATCTGCAAGCACATCCAGTTTTTCGTTCACTGATTCAGATACACAACGGTGCTGTGTGCGGACGCAGCGACAACTGCCAGTCATTCGCTCTCTGAGCAAAGACACAAAACCCAAAGGCATGCACAATCGTCCGCCCCCATTCCGGCTTCGTCTCAGCAGCGCGCGCGCACATGGCTCATCAGTTAACTCGACCATACATTCCCGGAGCCTGTATCACAAACACACGCACGCCCTGGAGCCTACATCACACATATATACCCAGAACCTCCCTCCCCTCCCTCTCCCTCCCTCCCTCCCTCCCTCCCTCTCTCTCTCTCTCTCTCTCTCTCTCTCTCTTTTTCCTCTCTCTTCTCTCTCCTCTCTCTCTCTCTCTCCTCTCTCCTCTCTCCTCTCTTTCTCTCTCTCCTCTCTCTCTCTCTCTTCTCTCTCTCCCTCTCTCTTCACTCTCCTGTCTCTCTTCTCTCTCTTCTCTCTATCCCCCTCTCTCCTCTCTTTCTCTCTCCTCTCTCACATACACACACACACACACGCACTTACCTGGAGCCTCCATCACACATATGTACCCAGAGTCTCTGTCTCTGTCTCTCTCTCGGCTCTCTCTCACACACACATACACACACATGCTGGAGCCTCCATCTCACACAGACACGCACACACACAATGCTCATACATAGGCTCCATCTCAAACACACACTCATGTGTGCATGCACACACACAAACATGCCCAGAGCCTCCCTCCCCCTCCCTCTCTCTCTCTCTCCCTCTCTCTCCCTCTCACACATCTCATCAGTTCAGTCATACACGCCTGAGCCTCCGTCGCTTACACAGGAATGTCCAGCCGATCAGAAGAAGAAACCTTTTTATTATTTTTTTCAAAGAAAAAAGCCATATAAATATTAGAGTATAAAACTTGCGTGAGACACGGGAAGGGCAGGGAAGCTACGTGACTATGCGGAGAAGCGCTTATAGGAGTCAGTACCAGGGAAGAGGGTCGCCGGCAGCGTGGACACAGCACAAAAACACAGCACGGGCCACCGGGCAGACCGAGGACAGAAGACTGCGCGGAGCCCCGCCGCCCGCTGCCCACTCGCCATCACGGAAAAGCACACCGCACTACACTATTGGCTATTCTACACCGGCCGAAAGAGGGGGGTCTCTATACTACTGTAGGGCCAAGTGGGGGTTCTCTCGAGCCCCGCTGACCGACGGGACCCGGAGACAGAAGGGGTGGGCAGAGGAAAGATCTATGCACAAGGAGGCACTGGGGGACTTTAACCAGGCTCTGGCCACTAGGGGGCGGACTAGGGGCCTGGGCAGTGACCTTCACGGAGAAGAAATGGCACCTGGCAAGTTGAAGGACCCAGGCTTGAGGAGTGCAGGAGTCCTCGGAGAAGCGCCCATCCTGGGCGGAGACTGACTCTCCACTTGCTTTATGCTGCCTCTTGCCTCCCCAACCCAGGGACCAAGAATGGCATAACTGGCCCGCCCCTACCTGCTGGGCCACACCTCTGGAGTACCTCTGAAGTACCCAGCACCCACAGAGGACACTCTGACCTCTGGGGAACCTGGTCCCCAACGTGCTCAGTGCAACCTTGGACTGTAATGTCAGTTTGAATAGGGCATTGCTATAGCTCCAAGGCCGTCTGAGAGGTGGGTGAGGGGTCTAGTCTGGTACTCAGTTGATGAACTGGAATTTGGGTATCTGGTCAGTACCCGGGGCATACCAGAGCTTCCTGTTGCACGACCCTACTTGATGGGTCAAGCTTTGTCCAACCCCCTTCCTCATCCACGTCCACACCTTCCTTTCTCTATCTTACCACCGCATACTTACTGGCTTGGAACATGCAATGGGGTCTCTTGTATGGGGCACGGGAAGTCACAGCATGCAGTGGGAACATCAAACAGTGACAAAAGAAAACAAAAGACTGGTCCCCAGGGCTTTGGGAAGAAGAATGGTAGCAAAATGCCCTCCGTAAATCCAGCAATCATCAGTACCACGGGGCTGGTGACCATGCCTCACAAATCTTGAGCTTGGTCTCAGACTCTGGCAGGAGCTCAAGGGACTGGCACCAAACCACGCGTTGGAAGGGAAGTGTGAAAACTGAAGGGAAAGTCAAGGTCGTGGTACCCGCCCAACTCTTCGGAACTCTGAGCCGTTTTAGGTCACCTGGTACCTCAACACCCCAACCACCTAATTCGGAAAGAGGAACTGTTGAAGGGTTGGGGTGGGGTGGGGTGGAGGGCCGGAGCAGGTAGATGTCCTGATTGAATTTAGAAGATGGAGGAGTTCAGCTGTAACTAAAGGGGGGTGTGATAAATGATTCTCGGTGTCTACACTAACCCTACTACCCCGTGGCACAGCAATGGATTGGATGGGGGTTCCCAGCAGAACTCCCTTTGCATATTCAATCCCGAGGGGGCAGCGGGGGTGTTGACTGGGCACTTGTTTCTGTTTCCCAAAGGGAAGAATGGCCTAGGCCCAACCAGGATCCTGGGGCGGCCAGCCCTGGAAATCCAAGGCCTGGGTACAGGTGGGGAGAGGCTGGGCTGGCTGGGGAGGGAGGTGCCCGCGGGCTCCAGGCCTGGCCTCCATGTTACTTCTTTTCCTTCTTGCCCGACTTCTTTTGTTGCCATTGCCACCTGCTGGGGCCTTGCCATCACGCTTGCCAGCTGCACTGGTCAGTGTGGCATTGCTGCCTGGGATGTAGACGTTCTGGCGGTAGTCGGGCACGTGCTGCAGGGTGAACTGGGGCCCATAGCGGGCACTCAGGCCCATGGTGCCAGCGCCCCCTCCAAGGGTGGAGCTCCCATCAGCAGCTTCTGCAGAGACAAAGAAAGGTCAGGGGCTAAATTTTGTTTTTTCTTTTCTTTTCCCCTAATTTTATTACACCACTTTTAGACATACAATTGCAAGATGCTCATGCTCGAGTTTTGGTTCTACAGTGTTCCAACACCCATCCCTCCACCTGAACCCATCTCCCATCACCAATGTCCCCACCTCCCTCCCTCCTCCCACACCCCAACTATTTGGCGGGTTCTGTATATCTTTTCTCTCCTCCTCTATCGCTCCCTTCCGCCTACCTTTCCTACACATCATAGAATGCAGTACATTAAAGGACATAACTGTTTCCACTAGTTTGATGGACCACGTGGCTGCAAGCGGCCACGCAACTTAGGGGCCTCATGGTCAGCATCCAGACAGCGAAAAATGGCAGCTAATGTGGTGGGTGAGTCTCATCCGCTGCTTCCGGGACCCCCCAGAAGTAATGGGCCCACTCCCAAAACCCATCTGTCCTCCTGGGGGCCTCATGGTCAGCTGAGCCAGGGGAGAGCCGAGTTCCAGCTCCCCCCAGCAGCGTCTGAGGCTCTGCATGCTATGGCTGGTGGCCCTAGGGCAGCTCCTGGGCGGGGCTACCAGGCTCAGACACAATGGAAAGAGGAAGGGGCGACCCCAGCTCCATCTGGCGGTGATTCCCGCCTCCAGGAGCTGCCTACCTGGGCTAGAACTTGTTTTGCTCTGTTAATCTAGTCTTGAGGTCAGTGTCAGGGGCTAAACTTTGGGTCCTCAGTTAGCTCTCTTGTACCTCAAGCAGCTAATGACCCCCCCCAGCCCAGCATTGGGAATTCCCACCCTATCCCTAAAGTTCTCTGTACCCTCAGTTTTCTCTTCTGTGAAATGGAGACAGTAATGTGTCCACCCATTTCTGAGTTTGTAGAGGGCAAAAGTACAATCGCTTACATAATGAATCTAGATTAGTGTCTGGGGCACCTAAGGCCTGAGAAATTGCTCGCTGTTATTTCTCGTAGGGCTGAGATTCAGCTGAGATCCCCAGACTCCCTGCTCTTGCTGCAGGGGTCCACCTCTCAGCACTCCAGGACCTGCACTCCCTCCACGCCAGCCCCCACTGAGTGTGCTATTACCCCCCACTGTACAGAGGAGGGAACCAGGCTCAGGAAGATACTGGCTTAGGCATGCACCAGCCTGGACTGCTTCCTGCAGGCCTCAGGTCTGGACTGGGGCTAGGGGTGGGACCTGTGAGGCTGAGATGACCCCCAGTCAGCTTGGACACTGGTTGCCAGAAAGCCCCCAACCTTGCTCCCTGCACCCAAGAGACAGATCTAGAGGTTACATCCTTTGGCTCTGGCTGGACTTTCACCTGAAGCCTGTAGAAATCAACTCTGTTGATTCAGCTCCCCCTGGGCGGTGCCTCAAAGGTGGAGAAGCACCCTGCTTAGGGCTGTGGGGGGGTTCAGCAGGACCAGATGGGGCTTCAAAACCGAGTGAGGTAAGTGCATCACAAGTGTCAGCTGGGCAGCCACTAGAGTTTCCTGACTTCCATCCCACTCCTCCCTGACCCAGGTGCACTGGGGAAGACCCCAGGGCTGAGTCTCTGTTGGAGGCCCCAGCAGTGCAAGTGTTAAAAGCACAGCACCGCCCAGCCCAGCCGCTCTCCTCTACCCCAGACCCCCCGCTAATGACTAAGGCGGAGAGGTTGAGTAATGCCGGGACACCGACCAGGCATTGGGAAACTGGCAGGAAATATTTTCAAAGAACGACACCAGTGTGGGGGTACGGTGAAAAAGGGAAAGGAAAGATGAGCCTGGGTCTTTCCGGCCTCCCTCAGGTTTCACCAGCTTCCATTTCAGATTCCAAATCCCTGGATCCTGGGGCCTGTGAGGGGCGGAGCGGGGAGAGGCAGCAGCTGCCCACTTCCCTCTCCCAGCAGCTGCTCCCTCCCCAGCCCTCTCGTGGAGCACTGCAGCTTCCCGCTTTCCTCCTAATTGACTCCAGGAGGGAGCCACGTGTTGGCCGCATCCCCAACCCCCAGCCTGGGAACGGAAGTGCTGGGGGCAGGGGCCAGATCTGGCTTCAAAGAGTCAGAACTCTGGAGTGGTTTAGGGCTGTAGGGGACACATCGGAGGCACTAGCCTCCAAAAACACAGACACACAGACACACAAAGACACACACACACACACACACACACACACACACGAGCAGGGAGGCAGCAATAGAAAGCCAGGAAGAGCCTGACGGGTAAGAGCTGAAGCCACCCACATCCTGTGGGTACCCGAAATCCCAGGGGGCTTCTCCTGCCCCAACACCTTCTCCACCTCCTGAGGGCTGCCATCCACTTGAGATGGCCCAGGGAGGGGACAGATGAGGACACACCGTTCACAGTGCCAGGGGCTCCCATGGGGTCAGCTGTTCCTTCTACACTGCAGGGCCCAGAGGGAGCGTGCCGGCTCAGCCTCTCTGCTGACCCCCCATTAGGACCCAATAAGGGCATGGGACAGATTCTCCCTTGTACAGAGAAGAACCAGATTCTGAGAGCAGCAAGAAGTGTCCTGTGCAGCCTTGGCTGAGGTCAGTGCAGGCCCGCCTCTCTGGTGCCCACCCACCCTCTCAGGGAAATAGTATAGGACCCTCCCTTCCCCTCTGCGCCTCTCTCTCCTTCCCAACACCTGCAGCCCAGGGCTGAGGTGGCTGGGCGCCCTTCTAGAATATGAGCAGCCCCAGGAGACCTGGTCCAGTGAGGCCAGAGGTGGCTGAAGTGCAAACCGCAGCCTCCTCGAGAGCCTACCTCCTCCTGGAACTGTTTGTTTAAGAGCCTCACAAGTGCTTCCATTCCTCTCCGACCTGCCTGCCGCAGCCCCACGCCCCGGCAGGCTTGGCTAGGCCAGACTCCAGAAACCTTTGCGGCTCCAGGGCCAGGAATTGGGTGTGAAAGCGTGAGCAGGGCCTGACTCTGCCACCTCCACCCTCTGGGGCCATTCCCAAGGCCAGGCCGAGCCTGGGTCAGGCCCTATGTTGGCAAGGCTGCAGGCCCATGGGGGCCATTTTGAAGGGGCTGAAACCATAAATACTGATTCCATTTCTGTTTCTAAAATCTGGATGTAGCCTAAGAAGCCTGCTTCCTGGCCCTAGGCCTCCAGCCCACAAGGCTAAATATACCTGATCGTCTGTTTACTTCCCTGCAGTCTTCTTGGCAGCTCCCCCAGTGGCCTTTCTCTGTCAGAGTCAGCATCTGGCCTCTAGGAATTATAGCCCCACAGCCTGGGCCAGCTCAGTCCCAAAGGCTGGCCAGCCCTTCTCTCCTCTGTCCCTTCACCAACCACAGGCCTGGCCCCACTTAGCCTCACAGACACATCTGCAGAATGACCAGATTTAACAGATAAAAATATAGGGCACAGTTAAATTTGAACTTCAGGGAAATGAGTCTTTTAAAAAATCGTAATTTATGGGATATTATATTGTATAGAATAGGATGTCCCAATATTCTTGTTTTGGATCTATTTATGTTAAAAATATTATTTGTGGTTGGGACAGAGATAGTACAGTGAATTAGGTTTTGCCTGGCATGCAGCCAACCTGGATGCGAAGTCTGGTACCCATATGGTCCAATGAATGCTGAGCACCACCAGGAATAAGCTTTGAGCACAGCCGGGTGTGACACAAAAATAAAACATACATACAGACAGACATACATATATACATATATGTACACACATATGTGTACATACATATAATTTGTAGTTTATTTAATGATAAAATTTAACTGGGCAACTAAGCTTTTGGGTAAAATTCAGATTTAACCTGGAAGCCTTAATTTGGGAGAATAATGCAGGTGCACTCACGAGGCCTCAGCTGCTAGAGAACTGAGGCTAAAGGCAGACAGAAACTCCGAGGCGAAAAAGCCTCAACCTGGGAGTCAGGCTGGGCTGGAACCACCAAATCTACAGCCCAAATACCTCTTCAGGACCCTCAGCCCTCTTTTTGTTAAGTGCAGAAACCAGACAGGCTTTGCAGGGCTGGCAAAGAGACTAGGAGGAGAGTAAGGAGAGGATGTGGGGCCCATAAAGCTTGTCTGGCATGTGCCTGGGACAACAACAGGCATGATTCGGGATGACTGTTCTGACATCACCTGGTTCTCTGGCCTTGGGTTTTCCAGCGTGGCTAGAGGCAGCGCCCTATACAAGCCCAGCCCTGACCCTCTACAGCTTCCTAGGAAGCAGCTTCACTGCCCCGGGAAGTTTTTGTTTTGTTTTGTCTTATTTTAGGGGCCACATCCAGCTACGTTCAGGGATTACTCATGGCTCTTCACTCAGGAATCACTCCTGGTGGGACTCAGGGGACCATATGGGATGTTGAGGATCAGACCGGGATCTGCTGGGTGCCATGCAAACATCCTACCCACTGTATTCTCTCCGTAGGCCCAGAAGTAAGTTCTTATGAACAGGCTTTCCTCTAATTCTGCCCGTTAGTCATTCTGACAGCTCAATAAAGACAAGGAATCCATTTTTGGTCCCCATGTATCACGCCTGGGCTCTCTGCCAGTCCCCAGGCCTCCTACTGGCCCCCACAACCCCCTCCTCCGGAAATCCGCTCTGCACCCATTTCACAGCAAGTGAAACCACAGACCCAGGAGCCTCACAGCTAAGTTGTGGAGTTTGGGGGTTGGGTGGGATTGGAACCCACTGGCCTCCTTCCAAGCCTATGCTCTGAAGTACTAATAACATGGTTCTGCTTCCTGTACTCAGACCCTATGACTCCTGGGTGACAATCATCCTCGACATTCAGCCTGCAGGGAAGCAGACAGACCCCAGGGCAGAGTATGTGTCGCTGCCCTGAGCATGGCATTGGACTGAGGCCGGATGGGCCAGGCCCATACAGGGTCTTTTCTTTTTTAGTTTTTGGGCCCACACTGGTGATTCTCAGGGGCTACTCCCAGTTCTGCATTCAGGGATTACTCCAGGCAGGGCTCAGGGGACATTATAGGATGTCGGAGATTGAACTCAGATAGGCCATGTGCAAGGCAAGTGACCTCCCAGCTGTACCATCTCCCTATAAAGGTTATGGTGAGGGTCTTACTTACTCGCAGATTCAGACTTGTTATTTTCTTGGCAGCGAAATGGAGTTCAGAGAAAATAGCTGGAACTGGGATGCGTGAGGCCTAAGGTTTGTTTTTATTGGGGATCATACTGGGATGCTCAGGGGTACTCTAGCTCTGCTCAGGAATTCCTGGTGATGCTCAAGGGTAGGGATGTTGGAGATGAACTCAGATAGGCCAGTGCAGGCAAGGACCCTCAGCTGTACCATCTCTCCATATAAAGGCTATGGTGAGGGTCTTCACTTACATCTCGCAGCCACCATTACAGACCTCTGTCCTATTTTCTTGGCAGCAGAAACTGGAGTTCAGAGAAAATTAGCTGGAACTGGGATGCGTGAGGCCCTAAGGCTTTTGTTTTTATTTGGGGGGATCAGTAACTGGGATGCTCAGGGGTTACTCCTAGCTCTGCACTCAGGAATTACTCCTGGTGATGCTCAAGGGACCATATGGGATGCCGGGCATCAAACCTAGGGTAGGCTGTGTGCAAGGCAAATGCCCCTACCCACTATCGCTCTGGCCCCGGGTCCTGAGTTCTATCCCCAGCACCGGCACAGCACACAACCTCAACCAGAAACTTCAGCACAAAGGGGATGACACGGAGGCAGAGTGAGGGCAAGGGCTGATCCCTGCTAGGTGACACTCTTCTCCTCCTCTCCAGCTCTCCATGAACCCATCTACATTCACGCTTCCCTCTTCCCGGGCATCCAAGAACCCTTATCCTCTGCTGCGGCTTCATGTCCTAGAATTATGGGGCTTCTCAGGGTGGTGGGGAGATGCAGAGAAGCCAGACCCTGGGATTCCCCCACAGCCACAACTCACCGCTGGCAGAGGCCAAGATCATGGCCTGCAGCATCTCTGTGTCAAACTGGTTGTTAGGCCAGGTGCCGGTCTCGCCATTTTGGGAGCTGGAGAGAAAGGGAGATGGTGAGCATGGTTCCCAGCCAGCCCAGCTCATGATCCCCATCTTTTCCCAGGACCCCGAGATCAATTCTTTCTCACCACCCCATGCCCAAGATTTGCTTTCTTTCAGCCAGGTTAGACATAACTCGAAACAATTCTTTTTTTGCTCAGTCTATCTACCTACCTACCTACCTACCTATCTATCTATCTATCTATCTATCTATCTATCTATCTATCTATCTATCTATCTATCTATCTATCTATCTATCTATCTATCTATCTATCTATCTATCATCCATCCATCTATCCATTCATTCTATTTGTCTGTCTGTCCGTCCGTCCACTGTCCATTCGGCTATTTGTCTGTCTCGTCTGCCTCCGTCCGTCCGTCCGGTCCGCCATCCATCCATCCATCCATCCATCCATCCATCCATCCATCCATCCATCCATCCATCCATCCATCCATCCATCCCATCTAGCTAGCTTTTTGGGCCACACCCAGTATGCTTAGGGGTTACTCTTGGCTCTGCACTCAGGAATTACTCCTGGCAGGACTCAGGAGACCACAGAGGGTTCTGAGGACTGCCCTGGGTCAGCTGCATGCAAGGCAAGTGCCCTACCCAAGAAACTATCAGCCTCTGACTCAGTGTTTTAGGAGTCAGACTTCTCTTGTCAGTCCCCCACACCAAGCACTCTGCTGTCTCAGAAACGTGTTGCACCCAGGAAAGGGACAGGATGGAATGACAGTTACTGCTCAGAGCAGATCACCTCCCTAGAACAACGGGGGGGGGAAAAGGGTGAGAATGTGTCAAAGGCAGGCGAAGGAGTAGGGAAACCCAGAGAGATCCAGAGAAGAGGTATGGCGCCCCAAGTAAGCTGAGAGAGAGAGAGACAGAGAGAGAGAGAGAGAGAGACTTCACACTCAAATATGAGTGCTCTAGTGCCCTCAGGATCAAATCCATAGCACAGAAGAACCCCATTAACTTCTAGCTTACTAGAATCCCAGCTCTGCATCCAAGCATTCGATCAACAAACTTTTCTGAGGCAAATCCCCCTTTCCTTCACGCCTCCTTCCCCCAGCCATTTTTTTGTTTGCTTATTTTATGGTGCCAGGGTTCATACCCAGGGCCTCACACATGCAGCAAGTTCCAGGCACAGCTTATTGCTGGAGCTGGTTCTCAATCTTTGCTTTGGTCTTGGGGATACAGCTTGTCCAGGAATCCATGCTCCACCAGACTAGATCAGGTGCTTCTGTGGCTCTGGTATCCCCAGTTTGTGGCTGCCCTGGATGTCTCTAGCCTCTGAGTTTCAGCTCAGCTATGGTACCTGCTGCTGCGGCCAGGCTGTCGCTGCTCAAGCACCTAAGGCTTTCCTTTTTGCTTTTTTTTGGGGGTCACACCCAGCGATGCTCAGGGGTTACTCCTGGCTCTGCACTCAGGAATTACTCCTGGTGGTACTTGGGGAACCATATGGGATGCTGGGGACTGAACCCAGATCAGCTGCATGCAAGACAAATGCCCTTCCTGCTTTGCTATCACTTTGGCCCCACACCTAAGGCTTTTCAACTCTCTAAGTACTGAGTAAAATATGAAGAGATTCAAAATGTTCTTTCTATTGTTGGTTTGTTTTGTTTTGGGGTCATACCCTGCAGTTCTCAGGGCTTACCCCAGATCTGTGCTCTGGAATCACTCCTAACAGGGCTCAGGGGAACAAAAGCGATGCCAGGGGTTGAACCTGAGTCAGATGTGTGCAAGGCAAGCGCCTACCTTCTGTACTACCTCTCTAGCCCTTGAGATTCAAAATTTAAAAAATGTGGATTCTCAGGTGTGGGAGGGAGCTCAGAGGGGGAGCCTGTGCCTGCAGTAGGAGGCCCCCGAGATGGGAAGTCAGTCTCCCAGCACTCTTGGGGCAGTCTGGTGGCCCCAAGCACATTGCTGGGCCCAAGCCACCAAGCCAAGTATCACCAAAAATAGCCCCCAAACTCTTAAGCATATTTGGGGTGAACCCCACAGAAGAAAAGAAATTACCTTTTTAAATTCTAACCTGTGAAAGAGCCATACAGAATTTCAACCCTGGTTTGTCCCTTTATTTTTCAAAGATCAAATCATCTCCATTTGGGGAGGGGGTAGTTTGGGCCACACGGGGGTTGCTCCTGGTTCTGCCCTCAGGAATTATTCCAGGGAGTGCTCAGGGAACCATCAGGATGGTGGGGATTAAAACCCAGGTAGGCTACATGCAAGGCAAGAGCCCTACGCTCTATGGCTCCATCCCCTTTGTTTCCATTTCAGAGGGAAAGAGAAGCACCTGAAACCCATGGCCTGTTAGGTGACAGTAGTCAGGGTCTGGCACATCGAAGTCCCTCAATAAACAGTCACAAGTGAGGGGGTGCTGAGCAGTGAGTCACCCGAGTAAGGAGGAGATTAAGGGACCCAGAGATGGCTTAAAGGACACAAGCAACTACTGTGCATGCAGGGCATCCAGGTGATGCCCATCCTCGGCTCCTCATGGCTCCCCAGCACTAGTGGGGTGGCCCCACTTCTAAGGATAAATAGCGCACAGGGGAAGGGCCCTGGAGACATGGAATGTGGGTGAGGTGAGTGTGTGTGCATTGTCACAGCAGGGGACATGGCCACAAACTGCTTGAAAACCTTCCCAGGTTCTGTGCCTGCTGACGGCCTCCCTGGGGATGGGCTTCCCTGATCCTGGGAAGACAGGCTCATCCAGGGGCTCCTATAGGTGGCCCCTACACAGTCACAGCAAACAAGGGAAAAGGCAAGATCTCATTTCTCTCTCCCACAGCAGAAAGACTCAGAATTTTCTATCCTTTTCTAGAGCCATTATTCAACAGCAGACACGGGCCTATGTACTGGGGTAGTCGCGATCTGGACAGAACTAGGTTGTCCTTACCAGGCTCACAGGCTGGTATTCAGTCATTACAGTTATGTCATGGCAGTTGGCCGCAGAGGCTAACAGCAGAGGGTACAGGGGATTAGCCTTGACTAGTCCAGGTGGGGGTTAAGGGGGCCTTAGGGGACATATGCTCAGGCCTTGCTGAGGAGAGAGGAATTTGCATATGAAGCTATGAACCAGGCGATTTCCATGCAAATGGAAGCTAAATAAATATAGAAAGAATGAGGGAAAATGGTCACTTTGTAAACCACATATAAAGGAGATTCAGACAAGGATCATCTTTGAATACTAAAATACTGCAAGTGGGCGAAAGATTGCTGCGGTCTCAAATGCCACCCACGGTCACACATTAATCACAAACATTTGAAACTATCTTTATATTGAGATCCGGGGACACCACTTTAACCAAGTGAACACGCTGAAAGTCACTGACACTGGAACAAACTGACAGGAAACAGTTCTCCATGTACTGAAGGAGCGCAGTACAGAATTGTCTCTCTCTTCCTCTTTCTCTTTTTCGGTGGGGGTTCGAGATTCCAGGATCAAACCGTGTCTCGTACATATGAGGTATGCACTCCACACCCTGAGCTATATTCCCAGCTGCCCTACAACATTTTTGGGGGTGAGGGAGTGAGGAGGGGACTCCCAAATGTTGATTAGAGATGCAAGGGCCAACCCCAGTGTTTCTGGGCCAACCAGTCAATGGTCCAATGAGGGGGTCTAAAGGTATGGTATAGCTAGGACCCTTCCTAGTGTTCATTAGAGGCCCACAGGTTCCTGCCCAGCGAGGCTGGGGTGGGGTATGTGTACTGGGGATCAAACCCAGGTAGGACATATGCTCTGGCCTCACACTCACCCCTGTAATCTCTCAGGGCACCCCTACAGTGCTCTACCCAGGACTGTTTCCCCTAATCGCAGCAAGAGACAGAGCAGCAAATCCAGACTGGAATGTTTAGAGAGAGATAACTGGCCTGGAATCTCTTTTTTTTTTTGCTTTTTGGGTCACACCCAGCAATGCTCAGGGGTTACTCCTGGCTCTTCGCTCAGGATTTACTCCTGGCATGGCGTGGGGACCATATGGGATGCTGAGGATCGAACCCGGGTTGGCAGCATGCAAGGCAAATGCCTTACCCACTGGACTATCACTCTGGCCCCAGGCCTGGAATCTCTTAAGAATTAAGTCACTAAGGAAATGTTTTAAAGCCAGGAGATTACTCTGGAGAAAAGGTGATGAAAGGGATAAGGCAAGCAAATGCCATCAGACTTCCACTGATTTGACAACTATATTTAGCAAAAGACTAACAGGGGAGGTCAGAGATGTGGCTCAGGTGAGAGAAAGTCCTGGCTTTGGATTCTAGGCATGTCACGGCCCCCATCCACAGTATTTTTGTTTGCTTTGCTTTTTCGGTCACACCTGGCAATGCTCAGGGGTACGCCTGGCTCTGCACTCAGGAATTACTCCTGGCAGTGCTTAGGGGACAATATGGAATGCAGAGGATCGAACATGGATTGGCTGCATGCAAGGCAAATGCCCTACTAGCTGTGCATCGCTCTGGCCCCCATCCATAGTATTGTGTGTGATCACCTAACCGCCCCTAACAAAAAAGTGTGCATAGGGGAGAAAGGGTTCATCATGATGGGATTTAAGTATTTAAAGCGGGTAGGGGCGTTTGCCTTGCACCTGGCTGGCCCATGCCGGCCCGGGTTTGATCCCCTGCATCCCATATGGTCCCCAAGCACCGCCAGGAGTAATTCCTGAGTGCAGAGCCAGGAGAAACCCCTGAGCATTGCCGGTGTGACCCCAAAAAAAAAAAAAACAAAAAAAAGAAAAAAAAAGAAAAGAGTGAAGATCATGTTATCAAGGGCCTGAGAGATAGTACAGCAAGTAGGGTGCTTGCCTTGCACATGGCTGACCGGGGTTGGATCCCGGGCATCCCGTGACGGTCCCCCCAGCACTGCCAGGAGCAGATTTCTGAGTGCAGAGCCAGGAATAACCCCTGAGGGGCTGCCAAAAACAAAACAAACAAAAACAATGAATAAATAATAAAGATCACCCTATCCTGGGAGTAGAACTGAGGGCACTCTGGGAGGAAAGAGACAACTTGGGGTCTCTGCCACTATGTCTGACTTGAAGCCCCCTGAGCTCCCTCTCTCTCTCTCTCTTTTCTCTCTCTCTTTGGAGGGGTTTGGTGCAGCAGGCGAACTTGGATCCGGTGAGGAGGCTGCTGGGGACCAAGTCGGGAGCAGGGGTGGGGGTTAAGGAAGCTGATAATTGGGGGCTATGGCAACCACAAGGGCGTTTGCCTTGCACGTGGCTGGACCAAGTCGGGAGCAGGGGAGGTGCTTGGAGGTGTGCAGTATTATTGAGGGGATTCAAGGGAGTGGAAAGGTGGGTTTATATAAAGGGCTGGTTTAATAAGGAGGATTCTGGGAAGTGGAGGCTGGAGGCTGAGCACAGGCCGACTGCCAGCTCTTTGAGGACTGTACAGCAGAGAAGAGACTTCTTTTTGAGCTGTTCTCTGGGGTCCTCATCTCTGGACAGTTGACTAATTGGTACATGCATGTATGTGCACATGTAAGCATGCATTCAAACACATACACACACAAACTTCTGCCCAGAACCATCTGCAGGTGAGTGTTATGCTTATCCCTATTTTCCAGCAGATGAAACCAGGATTCAGTGAGGAGGAGATAAGTTTCCAAAGTCACACAGCTGGTAACTGGCAAAGCTGCCATCTAAAAATAATGTGTGGGGCCGGAGCGATAGTCCAGTGGGTAGGGCATTTGCCTTGCATGCGGCCAACCCGGTTCGATCCCCCGGCATCCCATATGGTCCCCCGAGCACCACCAGGATTAATTCCTGAGCGAAGAGCCAGGAGTAACCCCTGAGCATTGCCGGGTGTGACCCAAAAAACTAAACAAACAAATAAATAAATAGATAAATAGATAAATAAATAAATAGATAAATAAAAATAGATCTGATGTGACTCCAAAGCTATGATCTTCTGCATGACAACATCCTGGGCTTCAGCAGAGAAGCCCTAGAATACAGGAGCAGGACAGTGGAGCTGAGATGGATTATATCTAAGTGTCCACTGTCCTAACACCCACTCAGTACCTGATCCTGTGACACACACTAGGATTTGAGAGATAAGAGATACAGCTCTTGCTCCACAGAGCGTGTATTGTGGTTTGCAGCTAGGGATGTGTGAGAAAACATTCCCAAGGCTAAGGTAAAAAGTTCCCTGCATCAAACTCAAAAAAGAGAGAACTTATGGCTGGAGCTATAGTACAGCGGGTAGGGCGCTTGCTTTGTACACAACTGACCTGGGTTCGATCGCTGGCATTCCATATGGGACCCCAAGCATGGCCAGGTGTAATTACTGACTATAGAGCCAGGAGTAAGCCCTGAGCATTGCCGGATGTGACCCAAAGAGAGAGAGACAGAGACACAGAGAGAGGGGCTTGGAAAATCACCCCCATAATAGTCTACATTTCACTGTGTCAAAATGCATGTGCATGTGTGTTTTTTCAATGTAATTAGAACATATTCAAGCCAGGGAGATAGTTCCAGGGTCCAGAGTGCATCCTTCACATGCAGGAGGCTAGGGTTTGCCCATCACCATATGGTTTCTCAAGAACCAGCAGGAGGGAGACAGAGCAATAGTACAGCGGGTAGGGCATTTGCCTTGCATACGACTGACCTGGGTTCGATCCCGGCATCCTATATGGTCCC